>PVJL010005947.1:0-99985 GCA_004026885.1 Lyroderma lyra | reverse complement strand
TGATGCAGAGGGCTGGTGCAGAGGGCTGGTGCAGAGGGCTGGTGCAGAGGGCTGAGGGCTGATGCAGAGGGCTGGTGCAGAGGGCAGGAGAGATGAGAATTAAGGCCAGGAGGGGGCTGTCCCCGCCCTAAGAGAGTGCGGTCAACAGAGGAAACGGCGAGAAGGTCCGAAGGGTAGGGGAGCTCCACTGAAGTCAAACAGCTTCCCCAAAACAAGGGGGATGACGAATAGAATAGGCCACAAGGTCGGTTCTCATCACCGGGACTTGAAAAAGGAAGAGCTTCTCAGAGTCCTGGCTAGGAAGTGACCCCACTTGCCCACCTTCTTACACAAATTATCAGCTTCGCTCAAGGCGGTCCTTCTTCCTAGAAGTGTTCTGATTGTGCCCTTCTTCCTTACAGTTCCTGGGGTACTTAGGGGCTGCACATGCATTCAGCACGCGTGCGCCCCTTCCTGCATTTCACTGGGCTGGGGCCTCCCCAACCCCTACCTTCCCCTGACCCTGCTCCCCTTTCCCCCAGCTGGGTGGAAGCAACTTGACAGCTTGGCTGCTCACCTCAGGGACTGTACCACCGGCCCCCTAGCTGGGAGCTCTGACAGCGGGAGGTCCCCAGTTGTGCCTTCTCCCAAGGCAGTCAGCCTGACTTCTAAACGTAAACCAGACCGTGTGGCGACAGTGCTTAAAACCTACAGCAAACGGCTTTCCGTTACACCTGGGGACAGAATCCCGGCTCTCAGCCTCCAGGCCACCGGCCGGCCGGCTGCCCACGCGCTGACTCACCCCTTGTGCTCCCCCATCACGCAGGCCCTCAGCAACTCCTGCCTCAGCACCTGCAAAGTTTCCATTCCTTCTGCTTTCAAAGTTCCTTCCCCAGAATTCCATGTGGCTTCCTCTTCCTCGCCCTGCTGGTCTTACCCAAAGAACATAGGCTGACCAGATGCCCTTTGAAACAGGACAGCAGACAACAGTGCCGTCCCGTTTCAAATGCTACGCATGCTCAGCCTCGTCTCACGGGGCTAAGTCCGAGGTGTCCGTAGGCTGACCAGACGTGCCACTGTCTTCTGTCCCATTTAAAACAGCACGTTGGTCAGCCTAGCGTCCCTTAGCAAGGCCTTCCCCATCCCCCTGATGAATGTGGCACACATCACCCCTCTACAGCAGCAGTGTCCAACCTTTCGGCTTCCCTGGGCTGCACTGGACTTGGGCCACACGTAGCACACACTAATCCTAACGATAACTGATGAGCTAAAGGAAAAGGTTGCAAAAAAAATTTCATCATGTTTTAAGAGCTTGTGTTGGGCCACATTCAAAGCCATCCTAGGCCGCAGGTTGGACACCCCTGCTCTACAGTGTCACCACCTGCCTTTGCCACGACACTTGTCAGTACAAAATTTGTTTGTCTGTTGTTGAATTATTTATGAGTAGAAATCCTGTCTGTCACGTTCACAGCTCTGTCGCCAGCACAAGAAAAGTTCCTGGCACATTAGGTGCTTCATCAATACCTTTGGGTAGGTGACAGACTCAGGGCTTTCTGGGAAAACTCTGGTGCTTGGATCTTCCCTCCTCCTTCTGTTGTCACCCCGTCAACCAGGCGCTCCTGACCCCCTGATCTAAATAGGCCTCCTTGCTGTGTTCTCTTTCATATAACCCAGTTAATTCCTTCAAAAGCACTTTCACGGTTGTTAAATTCCTACATATTTATGTTTACACCCCATTCCCCCCGCAGACTGTTAAGTTTCAGCACGGCAGACTGTACACCATCGATACCTTGAGAGACACAGCAGGCCCTCTAATAATGTTCTTTCATTCAACACTGTTTCAGTATGATGTCAACTAAATGCCATAGGAGCATTACTCTTGTTAATATCCATTAGCCTGGTCAAATTAGTTTTGTTTCATCATACATCATTTTGTTTACAGTTAAAGAATTTATCAGTGATGTGCCATGTATAAATGGCCACCACATTTTCCCTACGCCACGCAGAGAGTAGGTGTCACTTATTCTGTATTGAATGAGTATTACAATATTCTGAGTTCCTCCTGGGTTTAACCATAGAGTAGAATATTTTCTAAAGAATAGCTGAAGGGTTGATGCTTCTTGGGGAAAATTTAGACATCCTTGCTCTGACTAGCATGTGCTCTTACACACTGCAGGGAGGCCACGAGACCCACTCTGAGCTAGAGGAAGACACCTGCATGTTTCTCTCCAAAAGGACAATGTGACAAAGGGGCTGGACTTAACTTTTCCGGCGCCAGAGGAGACACGCTGGAGGTTCTCTCCGAAGTGGGTGGAGGCAAGGCAGCCAGCAGGTGACACCTGAGCAGGGAGCTCGCTGGCCATCGTCGCTGGGAGGAGAGGCAGCCCCTGGTGCCGTGGCTGGGGGAGTGTCAGCACACGAAGCCTGGCCATCCTCTTCGTCAGTCCAGTCATATTGGTGCAGATGTGTGGGGGATTCAGGTGGCTCTCCTGTGAGCTCAAGCTGCCAAAAGGAAAACAACAAAAGGAGTGGACAACTTACCAACTTTAGAGTACACAGCTGACCCAGACTTGTGGGCAAGCCATCTGTGGGTGGCGAATTCTCTAGAGCAGGTGCTGTGACTTAGCCCGTATGTGCTCAGAATTCATTTCTTGAGCTCATGTGGAAAATGGGCTAATCACACTCAGCTCGCACTTGCAGAGACGAGAGAAAGATTGGCGTGGGGGTTGGATGACCCGAGGTCTAATCCTGAGCCACCACGCACGCGCTAGCCCGGCGACCTTGAGCAACGCAATGCACATACTTCAGATCTGGGCTCCAGTCTTTACCCTTACAGGGGAGGTGCTGGCACATCACCCCCCAGTCGTTCTCACTTCACGGGCAGGAGCAGCGCCCCCCCCCCCCCCGCCGCCCGTACCTGCAGAACCGCTTCCCCCACTCGCTGAGCCCGCTCTCCCAGCTGCAGCTCCAGCTCCTCCAGCTGCTGCCGCAGGGCCCGGCGGAGCGCCTGCAGCTGCACGGCCTCCCTCCTGCACGGAAAGGAAGGAGAATTTCGGTCCCTCCAGGTGCCGCCTTGCACCGTTGGCCCCAAAAGTAGTCACGCTTCGACATTCCTTACAAGAGAGCGTGGCCTTCTTGATTTTATCAGTTGCAGACATAGGTATATTACTAGGGTGGTTTTTCTTCCTCCCTCCCTCCTTCCTTCCTCCCCTGCTCCCTCCCCTCCTTCCTTCCTTCTTCCCTCCCTCCTTCCTTCCTCCCTTCCTTCCTCCCTTCCCCCTTCCCTCCCTCCCTCCCTCCCCCGCTCCCTCTTCCTTCCTACCTGTATTACAGAACAATTTACACACCGGGACGCTTACCTAGACGACTCAGTAAGTTTTAGTGAACCTGCTCAGCAGCGTAACTCCCACCACGCCGCTCTGAAACACGCCCATTTCCGTGCCCCCTTACGGGCGATCCCTGCTCCCACCCTCCCAGCCCCAGGCATCTCCGAATCTACTTTGGGGACGCACACTTCTGACCCACGTGAAAACAATGCAGATTTTTAAAACTCCAGTAAACGACGACATTCGTACTCACGCGAGCCCCATTCCCGTTGACCAAAGGGCGCTTGCTGGCTAACCCCCTTCCCAGCCGCTGCCCCCCTCTGACCTCCAACACCGTGGCCTCGGCGAGTAGGTGTCGCTGTGTAGCCGACGGCCCTCGCGGACCCCCGAGAAAGCACCAGCACGGACACGAAGGCCAAGGTGAAGCTGGCCGAGCTCCCCTGAGCGCCCAGGCGCCGTCGGCCCGCCCCTGCGGCAGGTAGTTGTTACCTTTCCTCTTCGGACATGGCTCTGAACAAGAGTGCCTGCTGCCCCGCAAGGTGCTCTGCCATGTCCTCGAAGCACTCCCGGAGACTCCGGCAGAGTGTCCGCATGGCGTCCATCCCGTGGGCTGCCCCCTGAGAAAATCAGAAGGAGCTGAAGAAGGGGGCTCCCTGGTGGTGCAGCCGCCGGGCTTCGGCGCGCTCAACGCCGCGGCCTGGGTTCCATTCCCGGCCAGGGCGCTACCCCCCAGAAAAAAACCAAAGAAAGAGCTGAAGAGGAAGTGTTTGTGGGTCCCCACGCGAGTCTCACGCAGGGGAGCCTGCCATCCCACCCTGGCTCCCGGGCTCGCCGATCTGCTAGCATGTGGGGGAAGAGAACAGGAAAAACCCAACCCGGGGCTTCCTGGGGCAACCCGAGGCAGCACCTGGGTGGGACAGGGGCAGAAGTTGTTGGATGGCCCTCGGGGACACTCTGTCCCCGACACAGGAAAGAGGCCTGGAGGCCTGGGCGAGGTGGGGGTGGGAGGATGTGGAGGGAGGAGGGGACGCGGGAAGGGCCGGAGTGCCCGCTTACGTCCCGAAAAGCTGAGTGTCTTGTGGAACTTTGTGGCTGGGGCCGCCTCCTGAATCCCGTGACACTGAACACCTCTGTTCAGACGGCGTGTTTGATGAGAGAACGCGGCTTAGAATGCTTTCTGTGAATCTTAGCCCAGCTCAGCCCCAGCCCCCGGCGGGTGAAACCTGGGTAAGGCGGGCCTAGCTGGGCACCCCACCCCACCAGGGGCTGGCGTCTGGAGGGGGACCGTTCCGCCTCCCGACCCTGCTCCCCGTTACCCCGCTGTGAATTATGCTTCAGCTCTTACTTTCTCTGTGCGACTGTGCTTTTGGCCTTGGCTCCCTTATTTAAGTATCTCTTGCAGCCCCCAGCCCAGTCCGCTTGTCAGGCGCTCTGCTGAGGGGCTGCCTTTTACCAGCTGTCCCTTGTTTCCCGGCCCAGGCTGGGTCACGCTTTCCCTAAATCCATAGTCCAAGCCCCAGCACCTCTACCCAGCTGATCGGCGTGAAGTTAATGCTGGTGAGAACCCAAGGCTCTCCTTTCCAAGCCCACGGGCCTGCACCCCCTTCCTGACCACGGTGGCCGAGGCTGCTCGTTGCCTATTTATTGTCTTTCTCTTCTTTATTCTTATTAACAAAATTCTAATGTTTTAGGGACAACATTGAGTCTAACTAAAAAACCAAAAACGAAAAAACTACATTTCCCAGCATCTCTTGCAGATAGGAGAGCAATGAGATGGAACTGGAGAGCCAGAAGCAGGGCTTGTGGGATGGTCTTTAAAGGAAACTGATTTCACAGGATGGCCTCTTCCAGCCTTTCCTTCCTTCTCCTGCTGTGGAGACCAACCTCACAACTATGTTAATTCCTCCAAGCCCTGTGTCTAAGAAGTTCCAGATTTCTTACTCTTCTCTTCAAAACCCATCCTGGTGGACTGATGGCGCCTTTTACTGGGATTGTCACAATGGAGCTGTTTTTCCAAAAAAAAAAAAAAAAAAAAAAAAGAGATTTTTACATTGAAAACTCTCCATCATTTTTCTGGGAGGGTTTGGTTTTGGTTCTGCCCCCTAGTTTTTATACCAAATAACATATTGTGTATAGCAAAACTCACCAATTACTTTAGCTTCGGTGTGAGTGCATGGGAATGAGTTCAAGGGGTGTTCGAAGCATGACTGATGTCGTCAAGAGTGCTTGAAAAATGGCTACAATTATGGCTCTTAAAACCAGGGAAGACCCGAGAGCCACAAAACACTTCTTTTATAAAGTGTTCTGACACAGAATGGTGAACTAACTTGTCCAAGGTCCAAAGAATGGCAGTCGGATCTCAAACCCGCGTCTTCTGGTTCATTTCTTCTCTTCTGAGTCACAGCAGGGACTACAGTGTGGCTGGCCACCGGAGAAGTGACCTGTCCCTCAGGAGTGAACTGATGAGTGGTTCTTACAGATTCCTACAAGGTGTTCCAGGGACAGTGAGGCCAGGGACATGGAAACACGGTGCTCGCGTAGGCAGGACATTATATGTAATCATTGAATTTTATTTTAGGTTTTGTGATAGGAGGACATGGGGGCTGGACTTTAGGAACCCCCGGCAGTGTGTAGCTTTCTGTGAAGGGAACGATATGGAAGACTCTGAAACACTGCCATCTTCTGGTCACTTGGAAACACTGAAATATATATTGCAGCTCTAGAATAGGTAGAGACGTAGTTTCAGAAAAAAGAGAAAAAAGAAAAAAAAGGGGGGTGGGAATGTTTGAATCCTTTATCCGATATAACAGCTGAATACTAAGCATAGTGCCAGAGGAGTACTAGACTCATCAAGGGAGGGATCACTTCCTGAATTATATACTTTTCTAACCACTAAGCTGTATACACTAAAATAATATTCAAAGTCAACAGCAATTGAAAACATTTTTAAAAGGGGAAAGTGGTGAAAGGGAAAGAGAGGTTTAAATTCCCAGTTATAAAATAAATGTCACGGGGATGCAATGGGGAAATCTAATGGGGATGTAATAGGGAATCTAGTTAATAATATTGTAATGTTGTAAGTGTCAGGTGGTTACTAGACTTATGCTGATCACTTCTTTAAGTATATAAATGTTGAATAACTATGGTATACACCTGAAACTAATATAATATTGTATGTCAGTTATATTTCAATAAAATTCTTTTAAAGTAAAAGCAATTGACATACACACATATATATACATACTTGTCCATACACAATAGAATATTATTTAGCCATAAAAAAGAAAACATTACTGCCATTTGTAACCTTGGGAAACTCAAAGAAAAATCAGATTTGTGGTTACCAAGGTGGGGGTGAGGGAAAGGGAATTGGAAGCATGTGGTGAGAAGGTACAAACTTCCAGCTGGTAAGTACTAGGGATGTAGTGTTCGACGTGATAACTATACGTAACACTGCCTTGTGGCAGAATTGAAAGTGTTAAGAGAGTAGATCCTATGAGTTCTCATCATAAACACATTTTTTTTATATCTACATGAGGTGATGGATATTACTTAAAATACTGTAGTAATCATTTCACAATATTTGTAAGTCAAACCATTATGCTGTACATTTAAAATAGATATTGCTATATTATTAGTTATAGCTCAAAAATACTGGGGAAAAAAGAAATCTTGCCCACATATAATTCTTAAACACTTGATATACTTGCCTTTTAAATTAATAATAAAAAATATTTTTATCAGAAAAAAAAACCAGAGTTGAGTTATAACTCAATATAATGCAAGGTCTGCTGTACTAACCCAGACCCACTGAGATAAACATCTTCAACAGTAAAAGATACGCCACCAAAAAGCAATGAACTTTAGAATTGGCTCATATTACCTTGTAAACTTCATATTCTTTTCTTTTTCTTTAAATCTGAATCCTAAGTATTATAGAATCTTCTAATATCCAAAATCTTATGTCGAATATCTTGTTTTCTTTTCCAGTAATGTATTTTAAAATTAACAAACCATTGTGAATTCACTTACATATAAGAGTGTAATTAGATCAGTAAACTATTACTTAGGTAACGCATAAGGCCACACGAAAGGCACCTACCAGTCACGTGTCTGTCTGCAGTGCCACAGGCTGCTGTGTAAAGGGGTGAGGTGGGCATGCTTTTCTGAGTCTTTCACCTAAACGTGCTCTTAGTCCCACACTGACTTCACTCCCATGGTCCCAAAAGAGATCATATCTGTGTCTGCCTGTAATTTTCACTTGGTCCGAGAACGATTTGGCAGATAATTTTTTTTTATAGATAATTTTTCTAATCCTAGCTGCCACTTGGTATTGAATTAGAACCATTTGTCGCCAGGGTATTTTTCAGGGCGTATCAACCCAGGCTCGCTCACTGTAGATGGTTTTTCTCTTTATCAGTTTGCCCAGATGTCACTGGGGGCAGGAGCAAATTACCCCGATTGAAAACTACAGCCTTAGAGCATTTGGAGTCCCTCAATAAATATCAGTGATGATGGTGGTGGTGATGATGATGATGATGACTCTTACTATTCCCTAGGATTCAAACCTGGGTCTTGTGATACTCCAAAGGAGCCCCGCTATATAATATTAGCCTTTGCTCATTCTTCCCAGTGAACTTTTGGATAATATGCCAGAATTGATCTCAATGTCTTTTTTTACTTAGTGAACCCTCATTAATGACTCATTTAAAAATGTTCCAGATGTTTGGGAGGCTTGCACTTTGAAAAAATAATGTAATAAATCATTTTCTATGTTTATATTGCATTTATGGAGATTTCTATGTGCTGAAGGACCGTGTATTTATTAATAGTAATCTGTCTTATAGTTCACGTAATCATTTTCTCGTATTACTATTATGCTGACATAAAGTCAGATATTTTAAAGTTGGACACATCTTTGCCTGCAGTGTACTGTCTAAACCAAATTTAAATTTGAATCTGGACTTCATACTTAGTAGTTGGGGGATGTTGGGGAAATAAGTTGACTCTCAGTTCTAGTTTCCTTCTCTGTAAAAGAGGGAGGACTCGGTGTGCATTAGGGACTCAATACATGTTTTTGATATGGATAAAAATGAGGGTTAAATGGCATAATGTCAATAAAGTGGTTAGCACAAGTACTTGATAAATATTTATGGAATTAAAAGAACAAGAAGATAATCTGACGGGAACCACACAGTAGGCACTCAGTGAATTATAGTTGTTAATCAGTGGCTAACCTTGACACCTAGATGGTTTCTCACCTGGAGAACTGCTGAAAATGCCTGTTGATTTATCAGGGCTTGAACAGGAATAGGAGCCATTCAGTTCTCGGTAACCTCAGTGTCTACATTTACAAAAGCTTAGCCAAGGTAGACCAGAAGTCCCTCTATTTGAAGGAGAAGCTCCAGATTCAAGACCTGAACAATAACAAAACAGTAATAAAAATTGACAATAGAAGTAACTACCACGCAATTAGCGTTGCCTGGGGCTTTCCATGGGCTGGGCACTGTGGTGAGTGCTGAGAGCTTTATAAGCTTTCTCTCATTTAAGTAATTCTGTTTCACTGGCATGAAGAGCCTCCCTATTTTACAAAACAGGAACTAGGCACAGAGAGATTAAATGGCTTGTCCAAGATCACACCACTAAGGAAACTTAAGACGGAGTTGTTCAGATAGGCTGAACTAGAGATAAGGTTCAGTTGCATTAATATTTGCAACCTTACGTATGAATTTCTTCTCTATCCCTCTGTAAAATGGGGCTTAATCATAAAATGTGCCTTCCTTACTTCACAAAGTGATGGGAGACGTCAAATAAGAAGAAATCTGTGAGAAAATATCGTAAACAATAAAGCACACTACGAATGTTACTCATGCTTTGCAATGGAAAGGAGTGTTCTGAGAGTCCCCATTTGAAACAGGAAGGCCACATATCATCCTGCAGGGGTTTGCTATCGCCGCATCTGCCTCCCCATCCTCACAGACGTCAATACTTACAGAACACAGGTCCCTCACGGTAGTGTCCTGAAGGGTTTTTGTGAACTTGGCTTCCGGATGACTGTGTGAGCAGAGGCAATGCCTGCAGGCCGAAGGCACAGGGCCGGGGCTTGGTCTCTCCAATTGGCAGTGGGAATGATGATGGTGGCAGACGCAGCAGTGGGTATGTACAGCATGACAGACGTCCACTGGATAGACACCAGGGAAGCCTGTGTCTAGAGAGACAGACTTGGTGAGGGGCTGGAACCTGGGCTCACAGGTAGAAGTCTGAACAGAGACATCATGGACCTGCCTTGCTTCTGTCCCCAGTCCTGGTTCTGTTGTAACAGGGTCACACGCAGTGCATTCTAAAGTTGTTCTTCTAGAATCAGTCCCTGAGGCCACAGCCTTCTGAGCAGCCAACGCCAGATTGGAGGACATCTGGATTGTCACAGACTTGGAGCTCACAGTGCTTGAGTCAGCATTTGGGGGAAGATTTCCCATCTCAGATTGTGCTCTACGTGGTATTTGACCCAAAACACCACAGCTTGGCTTCACCTGGGGAGCAGTACCTCCAGACAGCTTATCTAGGTGGGAAATGGACTTTTCAGATGTTGGAATAAGGTCATCTGCATAGGGTGTGACGCCACAGGGCTCGGGGACATGCTGTGGTGCATCTTCTCCTGTCGGTAAGGTGTTGATGTCGGGGTTATGGCTTTCCGCTCCTCTTGGGGCCTCAGAGACAACGTGAAGGAACTTGTCTTGAGCACGATCAATTCCAGATGAACTTTGAGAGTCACAGTGGTGGCTTTGCGTGGACACTCCGTTACCTCCCTCAGGCCTCAGAAGCCCATCCCTCACGTCTGTGATGTGAGTCGCCGTAAACCCAAGAGGATGATCCCATCTAGAGGTCAGCACAGCTGCACTGGCCTCACGCTCTTGCGGCATGGGCAGGGGGTGCCGCAGGGGGTGCCACAGATGGCTGCCTTCCCCTGTGTGTACTCCCCCTGGGGTGGCCTGGTTGAGGGCCGTATCTGGGATCAACGGTTCCGGTGGCCTCTCCATGGCCTCAAACTGAGACGCTTTCTCCACCGCAGGCGAGGCCTTTTCCTCCCAGACACTCCAGTCTTGACTTGAAAACGATGTGCTCACCACGCTGTTGGAATTGCACTCATCTGACCCCCGGGGACAGTCCTGGGGTGACGTGCAGCGCTGGCGCTGACCCGCTGGCCTTCTACGTCCATTCTCAGGAGGACTCTGGCTGCCTGGCGGGCAAGGCACCTGCGCAGGAGACAGGGCAGAAGCAGACGGGTCAGGAAGGCGGGGGAGGCACTAGGTTTAACAAGTGCTGAGTTTTTTCCTTATTATCACCGACTTAGGAGTCAGGAGATAAGGGTGACAAACTCAGGTTTGTGTCAGTTTACTACTTTTACTGGGACATTCTTTTTGTGAGGCTCAGCTTCTTTGTTTAGTGAAACCAAAGGACATAGAAAGGAAAGGAATGCTGAGCATTCCAGCACCTGGTCCAGTGTCACTCCGTTGTCCCCTGTCCCTTGGTGCCTGTGGCGGGTGTCTTCTAAGCCCTGGCTGCCCTTTCCGATCGCGGCCGTGCACTGTAAACTACTTCCTTCTATCCCTACGCCAACCCTGAAGGGGCCCTCTACCTGCAGGGCCGGGGGTTCTGGTGGCTCCTCCAGGAACCCGCTGCTGGCGGACTGGCAGCTGTTGGCTCTGTTCACCGTGGCACCTGCGGAAAGAAATAGAGGCCTGCGGTGGGTAACGTAAGAGCGGGCTGACACGAGACCGGGGTCGCAGCAGACCCCCCACACACGCGCTCCGCGTGGAAGGAAGGGGACGAAGCCCCGCCACCCCTGCGTGAGTTCCTCATGCCCCTTAACTCTCTGGTCCCCCCACTCCGCCGATCTAGTTCGGGGGGCTCACATCTCTGCAATGAATGCTGCCAAGACCGGGTAGGCCCCGTAACCAAACTATGTGCAGAATCTGGGGCCTTCGCTTCTCGGCTGCTGGGCTAAGATCAGGTGTGGGAACCCGGAGCCCGGGCCCCTGGGCTCAGAGTCTGACTCTCCTCCTTACTGGCTGCGGCACCACCTGGGGCCTGCCATGTCCGCCCTCTGAGTCTGTTTCCCCGTGGGGGATGTGTGAATACAGGAATGATACGTTCCTGTGGGGTCGCGATGAGGGTCAGGCCCAACAAGACGCGTGAAGACTGTGCACACGTAAGATGGCACCGTTATACAGACAAACGATTGCCTCCGAATAGCATCTTAATGCAATATTATCTGTGAGAACGCGATCACTATTAACCTCATTAAATGTCCTTAAGGAGGATAAATATTGATATTTATACTTATTAGCATTTGCCTGAGGACTCTCTTCACGGGTAGCTTTCCCCTCCCCGGGACACGGGCCCCGCCGGGAAGGCGGCTGCTTCCACCTTCCGAGACAGGTCTGCCTGGGAGGAGACTGACGCCTCAGGCACTGTGGTCAAACCATCACGAGGTGGCAGCATTAAACCAACCACTGCACAGAGGAGCCGAGCCTCTGAAATGGCTAAACCTCATCAGAACAGTCAACGGAAGGGCTGCTTTTCCGAGCCGAGCTGGTAAAAGCTTCCGAACCCTCGTGGCAAGCTTGACAGTTAGTGTGAGTTTCCTGGGGGTGGGGGTGGGGGTGGAGTGGGAAAAAGCCCCATAGAATAGAAACACGCAGGAGCGGAGGGAGGAGAGGAAACCTTAGAGCAGCAGTTCTCAACCTGGGGGTCGTGACCCCTTTGGGGGTCGGACGACCCTGTCACAGGGGTCACCTAAGATCATCGGAAAACACATGTCAGATATTTACATGACGATTCATAACAGTAGCAACATCACAGTTATAAAGTAGCAACGAAAATAATGTTATGGGGGTCACCACACCGTGAGGAACTGTATTACAGGGTCGCGGGAAGGTTGAGAACCACTGACTTAGAGGGTGGCAGGTGCTGGGGTTGTGTGGAGCCAAAGAAAAGGTTCAGCCTTAGACCATTTGGGGCCAACCACCTTCCTCTCTTCATTGCTCTTCTACTTTACCTATTTCTTTGCCAAGTCCCTCTCTCCCCTGTCCCCCAGCGGGGGAGAATTCTGTGACAGCTCTGTGGTGAATGAAGCTGGGTCACAGGAGCAAATTCTCCTTGAAGTGGCCTGGACATCACAGATCATGCGAACTCAAACGCCTTTCAGGAGCCACACAGGGAGGTCAGCATGTGAAGCAGCGGGACCTTAGACAGTCAGAAGCAGTAGGGGTTGCTTGGACTTGAGAGTGTGTGTTCCCCAGCAAAGGCATTTTAAAAATTTATTTTACACTTTTTAGAGCAAAATTTGTTTGTAGAGGAAACAAACCCTCTCTATGGGGCACGGTTAGTCCATAGATCCTACCCCACCTCCACCCCTAGTTGGAAGTCAGGATGGTGCCACCTACCCTCCAATGCAGGAGTCCCTTGCAGAACGTTCCCTGTAGATGGCCATCTAGCTAGTGCGTACACACTGTGGTGACTTGGACCTACTCCAACATAGTCAGAGCACATCATACCTTTTAGAAAATGCTTATTTATATCGAGCAACATCTATGTTAGCATTTTCCATCTGTTGGTCGTAGTTCTGCTCTGTGGAGTAATAACAAAGTCTCCCCCCACCCCTTTCCTCCAGGCAGCTCTGTTCTATTCTCCAGATCTTTCTCTTGAGCTTAAATCTCCCCAGGTCCTTTAAATCAGCCCTCAGAGCGTAGGGTCTCCAGGCCTTTGTGTTTTGCTCTTTTGAGTAAGCTCTTATTTATAATGTCTGCTGTAAAACCTGGCACCCATTAAGTAGATTCCAAAATTGAGTTATGTTCAATCAGCATGGAGGGCTTTTCCTACTTCTGGATATTTTATGAGGACTGTCCAGAAAGTATCCAGCCACATAATGTGAAAAATAGAGGCATTTATGGCTGGACTTTTTCCGGACAGCCCTGGTACTTGTACTCACACAGCCTAAGGCTGCACTAGTCTAGTCAGAGGCTGTGTTCTCAGCGTTCGTCACACTGAGATCAGCCTCTGTTTTGACATCAAGAAATACATGTTTTGAAAACTAAATGAATGATTTAATTTGTATTCTTCTGAAATTTGACCTAGTTAATTTGGGACCATGGTGCCATCTTGTCAAGGGATAATATTGATCTTCATTCTAAAGTCTATTTGTGTTATCTATAGCTTTGCAACACATTCTTGCTGTGGGCCAAGCCACTGTTAACATTCTGAGGACAGCAGGCTGCAGAGACAGCCCGGAGGTGCAAAACTCCACTCTTTCATTTAACGATCCCACTTCTGGGTATTTATCTGAAGAAATTCAAAACACTAATTTGAGAAGATATCTGCACCCCCATGTTCATTGCAGCACTATTTGCAATACTCAAGATATGGAAGAAACCTGTGTCTATCAATAGACAACTGAATAAGAAGATGTGGTACCTATAGACAATGGAACATTACTCAGCCATAAAAAAGAATATAACCTTACCATTTGCGACAACATGGATGGACCTAGAGGGTATTATGCTGAGTGAAGTAACTCAGACTGAGAAAGACAAATACCATATGATCACACTTTTATGTAGTTTGTTTTTAATTGTGTACTTTTATAACTGTGATTAATGTCATAAATATGTGGCATACTTGATGAAAATTCTCCCTCCTGTTCTGAAAATAGGCATCAATAGGAGTCCATTACAGTCTTTTCTGCCAATCTGGTATTTGGCCTCGGAATATTCATCAGTTCAATGTTACTAATAGCCAATACTAATCAATGAGAATTGGGACACAACTTATAAGCTCTATTTGCTACCCTATTGTTGTATTAATAAAGACCATAACTTCGCATGTAGCTGCCCTGATTTTACACTGCATCATAAAAATAAGCTATCTCAGAGACTTAAATGAGGATTAATGGAGATAATGTAAAACACTTAGCACAGTGCCTAACCTCCATACTTAGTAGTATTATTAATATAGTTAATTTTCAAAGTTAATTCTTTTGCCAAGTGGGCTATATTTTTTTGGATTGCCTTTTTTCCTTTGGTAATTCAGAAGGCATAGAGTGTGTTTTAAAATTTAATTAGTGGTAACTTTAGAAATTCAAGCATATTTCAAATTGCAATTACCAACATCAAGCATTAAACAATATCTACTGACTCCCCAAAGAATCCGTATTTGTTGACAATTTAATTTTCTTCTATTACATTCAGTGTACTACGACATGTAGGATTTTAGATTCAGAGGTTGTTAAGTTATTTTCATGTTTCTTCTCTTTTAAGAATTTCATGATATTTGTATTCTGCCTGCATGATTTACAATTCCTGAGACACTGCCTTGCCTACTCCCCTAAACAACTTCCTCATTCAGTAGGCTGGTGCACGTGTTGACATTTCTTTTTCAGAAAGCAAATGTGAGCACTCTACTTCCTGAGACTTTGCTCATTTGAAACCTTGCTTCACAAATACAGGATAACTCGAAAGGGTAATTCTTGAGTTCCAAAATTTCCTCTCTAAAATGCAACTGATGTGAACCCACTCTCTTCTGGCATCTAATAAGAGGATGTTTGTTGACAGGAGCATGAAGAACTTTCTCTGTTGGTTCCAGGGTCTGACCACTATATTTTTAAGTACATTACCCACAATGTTTCCCTCTGCCATCTTTCCAATATTACTCTCTTAAAAACTGTCATATCAACACACTACCTTAACCAATTGTAAAGGACACTTTAGAGTAATATATTCTGAGGTAGTGACTTAGTGATGTTGCTCTGCTGCCTCACCCACATGCTATGCTTCTATCACAGGAGAAGGGAGGCCAGTGTGCCTGGAGCTAAGTGACATGAAGTAGTCAGGGGTTTGGTCATGCATCCGTGGAACAGAATGAATCAGAATTTTAATCCAATTAAATATTTCTAAAACAGAGCAGATTGTACTTCAGAACACCTATCTGCTTTGTCTATTTATTAGATATTTATTAGATATTCCTGACACAAAAAAGATGGTTATGGATCCCATTTTTAATAGCCAACCTGCATTCACTGTCCTGGAAGAATGTAATGACATATTTTAATTTAGATCAAATGCTAATCTCATATTTGAAAATAGAAGAATAGAAGTTTGCAGGGCAAAATGAAAAATGTCCCCATCACCCTATGAGACAGTAGGTGGATTGCAAATTTTAAATTTTAATTACTGTACTGATTCAACTATCATAGTTCTAGAGACAACCAGTCCAAATGTTTTCTTCTTGTGGAGCTGTCTGGGAGCAAACACTATTCTTGCTTGAGTTGACCAGTTGACTGGCAGGTGATTATGTCACGTGCTCAGAGAGTAAAGGCAGGAGTAATCCTGTTACATGGCTGCCTACTTCATCAAAAGTAATAATCCAAATGGAAAAGGAACAAACAACAATAACAACATTATTTTGGATTCACTAAGCTGGAGAACTAAGATTTTCATCAAGAATCAGGCTTATGATTTTCATCTAGCTGCATTCTAGGGGACAGTTTGAGGACTTGTGGCTGTGTCAGAGACCAAGGGGGACTCTCAGGGACGTCGGCTGTGTGTTGGCTGTTCTCCACTTTCCCTTCCTTGCCTCCCCGCTCTAGTCATTCTTTGTCTCCTCTGTGCTCCAGGCTTTCACTTGTGTTCAGTCCACAGGAAGCACCAGTGGAAGTAGGAGATTGCCAGGCGGGCGAAGGAGCGTGGAGCATCGATTCACCACCACCTCCCGCAGGGCACCGTTGAGAATAGCTGCACTTCTTCGTGGTAAGAGCTCCTGGTGAGGTGTCTCTGTTCTAAGGTGTCAACTTCTACCAGGCTCCAGGAACATGATTCTCCTTTCCCTGGGTTTTTTCAGACCTGTGAGTGATCAAGGCTTTCTACTCTTGCTAGCCTTGGGGTCTTCCCCATATCTTATTGACTCCTTGAATCCAGCCCACCTCAGTAAATAGTTCCTCAGTTAAACCCTTTGAGTATGCTATCTCTCTCCTGCCTGAGTGATATACCCAGCACAATCAACTAGACAACTACAAATGCCTTGCTATAGTTAACCTGTTTTCACACAGCATTGCATTATTTTTATTTTTGATTAATCTGATTTCTAATATAAAGGAGGTTTTGGATTTTAGAAACCTCAGTTCACTCAAGCTTGGCGGAGAGATGGACAGAGGATTGGGGCACTGAGTTCCATAACTGTCATATTTAATCACTTTTATCTCTTGGTCCTGTTCATGGTAATGGTTCTCTAAAAAACATCTTCACATTACCTTTTTTTTTGCACTATGAATTTTATTTTTTACTGCTTCTAAGTCATTTTAAATTCTGATAAAATTTTATATACACATAAAAATATAAAATTTTATCTAAAATTTAAATGGTTGTTGTTAAATAAATGAGCTAGAATGTGTGTATGTGTGTGTGTGTGTGTATTCCAGTTCATTTATTTAACAACAACCATTTACTGATTGGCTACTCTGTACCAAACACTGTATGGACAATGGGGAGAAGTGAAAGACACAGCCCAGCATTTGAGGAGCTTGTCTAATGGACAAAGCCATAGATGAAGGATAAAATAGATGGCAAATAAAAATACTAAGAATTTGCTTTAAGTAATTTGATGACAATGAAAAATACCCCAGAACATTTTCCCCAATGTATGTGTTTTAGAAACACATAATTCACATGGTATGCCTTCTAAGCCATGAAATAAAATAATCTGAAAACTGACGACCAGCCACCCTCTAGACCACAGTCTACGGATACTTACCTATTGAGAGCTTACTGTGTATTAGGCACTGTGTTAGATTAAGGGGGTACCTAGTGAATATGACTGTGTCTTTCCACTCTTGAACTTCACAGTCTAATGTTCTGGGAATGAACTCTGAGAATGTCATTAACCTTTACACAGAGTAAAACTGCCTTTATAGTAATAGTCTTTGGGCACATTTAACACTAAGTCCTTTTATCTGGGGCCCCAGCACCACTGATTCCTCCTTCAGAACCTGGTTTCTCTGACATGTGAAAACTGTTTGGATTCAAATGCTAAGAGCTAATCGAAAGAGAAATCCTGAATACCTGCTACAGGGAAAACAATAAAATCAAGCTGTGTGGTCCATCTTGGAGATACATACTCATGACAGCAAAGGGAAGCGCGACAACCAGGAAAGGACAATCATGGATGTATAGACAGTAAAATGCACACAAAAATCTATTAGAAAAACTATTTCTACTTGTAGGACCAGATTAGTGATGGCAATTTAAAATGTTATCAACGGCAATGCTCAGAACATGAGGTTATACACCCAAACTTAAAGCATAATGGTATACCTCCTTCAAAAGGAGTTATACAGTTGGCCTAATTTCAAACAAGCAATGTTCATGTCTTCAGTCGCACAAAACATACTCTATTGCTTTATGCGATATTATAATTCTTTTTCCTGGACTTTGCTCTTACAAAATGAAAACCAGAAGATGCATGCACAAGTAACAGATTTTGAGGCTGAATTCTTTTTTTTTCTTGGTAGAACATGTTTTTGCCAAGTTTACAACCCACTTGAACTTCTGTCTGTTCTTTGATTTTAGAATCAACTTGGGCTCCTTTTAAAATTGGAAGAATCACAGATTTAGTCAACAATGAAGAAGTCTTAACAAAGTTTATGGAAGATTTTTGTCATCACCAAATATCTGCAAATAAAGACTTATTAACATTCAGTGTAGCTGAATCTGAAATATAGTGTTTTAATTTTAGTAGAGATAATTTATTTTGATTAAGACTTTATAACCTAAGTCTACGAAGAAAAATATTTTTTGAAGACATCCTAAGAAAAGCTTATTCTAATTTTGATCTGTTTAAAGAACATGCTTTATTTAAAAACCTATTCGATCATTTATTTCCTCAACATACGAGGTCTGTCCAGAAAAACATCCAGCCATAAATGTCTCTATGTTTCATATTCAAGTATTCAGTATGGCTGGATACTTTCCAGACAGTCTTCGTATATATTTTTGAGAGTTTGCTGGGGATTGAAGCGAAATTAGACATTATTTCTGACATTAAAACACTGTGGCATAGTGGATTTAAATTAAACTGCTTAAAGTTAGCCTTACACATATGATTTAAAGAAATAATAGGGTAGGAATCTGTTACACAGAGAATTGGTTAATCATAAAATAATCATAATGCAAGATTCAGAACTGAGTCTTATGTCTGGATTTGTCCTTAATTACCACTGGCCCTTGGAACAAACCTCATGAGTCTTTCTTTCCTCATATGTAAAGCCTGAAGTTTGGTCTCAAAATGTAATCATTAAGTCCTCCATTTTATAGTGAAAAAGAATCTCATTGCCTGAAAATAATTAGAACCCCACCTTCACCTCTAAATATCTCACACAGGTATGCACATGGGCTCAACACAGTTCACTAAAGCCTGTGGAGACATAGAGAGAATACCTTGTATGTATTTACAAAGAAAATGAGGAGGGACCAAATCTGTATTTAAAAACTAATGTAAAAAAAAAAAAACTAACGTAAGATCACGCATCATTAATAGAGACAGATTAAAGGTGACACGAACATATTTAGAAACAGGAAAAAGACAAAAGTAAACAGAAAGTCAGGCAGGAGAGCAGAGAGGAATGTCCTGTCTCAGACATACTATTAAGTGATGGGCAATTAGGTCTTACAGTGTGAATCCTGAAATGTTTTGTGTCATACTCCCTCTTGACACCAATCATAAACCATTTTATCCATTCTGGCTTCTAACAGAATGCAGTTGGAGACAGCAAAGCTCATTTTATAGCAACATTACATTGTTAGGGCATTTGCAGCAGGGACTTTACAGGACCCACCATTTGGAGTTAGCGCTCTGGGTTTTGTCCTGATGGCAACACTCGTCTACTGGGTGAACTTGAGCAAGCTACTTGACTTCTATGAGTCTTGGTTTCCTCATTCACAAATTAGAAATAATGGTATGTAAGTCTTAATACACAACTGTAATTTGGGGATTCTATGTTGTAACCCAATTAAGGAAGGGCATTTCTGCCCTCTGCTTTGGGCCTTCTTTGGGTCCCTTTTGCTTTCTTGGCTCAAAGCATTTTCCAATACCATCTCCACCTTCTCTAAGGAGAAGGGCCTCCTGGAGAAATTTTGTCTTGGAATTGGGGAAAAAAAATCTGTACCTTCTTTTTTTGTGACCAAAAGTTTTGTGATCCTTGGGTACTAAGAGTAAGCAACATCCAGATGTCTCTAGCAGTGTTGTGTATCAGAAGAAAAAGACATGACAGGGAATGGATATAATGTCCACTTGTCATCTTTGCATTTTCCCATGGACAACCCTAATTATTTGTTATGGGGTGTCAGACCTATTGTGTCTGTGGTGAGTGGGGGAGAGGGACAAATTGGGTGGTGATTGGAGAGAGCTACATAAAGCAGAAGTGATCTTAAGTATGGAGCAATGATCACACTTTTGATCTGGGTATAGACATCACGGTCCTTACTGCTATACCCCTAAGGGTTCTAAAAAGACACAATGTTTCCTAAGAGTCTGTGAGCTAGATGGGCATCTGTCTTCTCCCAGGGAGGTCACAGAACCATAAGTGTCTGAGGAGCACGTACAATTTCTCTCACAACAATGAATATGTGTGCTTCTGAAATTCTTGCCCCACCATTTCTGCCTTCTCGTTCTCCAGTTACTTGTTGTAGTAGAAGTAAGCTTTAGCACCTTTCTTCTGAAGAAATCAAATACTTGCTTCTGAAGTTGAAATGTTTTATCTATATTCTCTCAACCTAACTTCCTGAGGTAGAGTTGTGTCCCCAGAGTCCTATGAGAGCCAGAAGGGGGCACAAATATAAACCAGGAAGTAGTAAGAGAGTATGGGTGGTTGTTTTCCTTACTAGATGAGACGCTGAAGTACTTGGAAGGTAAGAGACTTGTCTACAGGACAACTGTTGAGGGAGGACATAAATCGGAATCGGGACGTGTTTCCCCTGAAATTGTTCTGTCCGAACTCTGTTCTTTCCACTTACAATGGCATCTTCTTCACAAAACACAAGATGGTTTTGATTTTATGCTAATACACATTTTCTTTTAATTAAACTGTTTGGGGCTTTCAGTTACATTTTCAATTCCCCTCTTGCCTAGCTTAGAAATGCTTAATTTAACTGCATAGAGACATGATGATACCTTTGGCGATCTAAAACATAAGGCTAATTTTATTATAGGTTATCAATGAAATACTTGACATTGAGAGACCCCTTTACATCAATTACCCTGTCAACAGAGGTCTGTCACTTTTGAACTGTTGGTGTTATCTCCATTCTAATTGGAGAAGTGCTACAAAATCCCCTCAGGTTATCCAAGTAATAATAGGATTGTCCCCTTTCCAGGCTTTTCCTCCTGAAAGATGCCAAATGCCTTAAAAACTGAACAAATTGATCGACAAATTGTATTGGGATGAACATGCCCCCCACGGTGTACACACATCTATGGGGTCACTGTCTCTAGCTGTTAACCACCTGGGTGCTTAGGAGCAGTTGGTTAAAAGAGAAGTAAGAATGCCACTTGGACTGTAAGCAACAGGGGCTTTGAGGAAGAGAAGCTGTAATTACCCAGATTACAATATGACCAGGGCAACCGCATCGTACGTGCAGATCACCAAGATTAAAATCATCCCTCTTACAAATGGAGTACCCAGGTCTGGACAAGCAAAAAGGTAGGCAGGAGAGGTTTGGGAGTCTGACAGTTGTTTGAAAGCCCAGCTGATGTGTTCGGGCTGCCAACACATGCAGTTTAGAAGCCTTTTAGGTGTTGTGCTTTTTTGTCCCATTCACCTGTGCATAATCCTCATGCTGTTTCTCGCTTTGGGTGGGCACAGAAGAAATGTGAGAAAAAAGTCACTGAAAACTACTTTTCCAACTATCTGGGGAATGACTCGGTGGTGTGATTTAAGGTGCTTGCTATTTTCAAAGCTAAAATAACTGATGATGCCTGTGGAATCCATGAGATGATGAAAAAATTTGATTTTTGTTGGTGAGCGGAAGGGTCTGTTAAAAAGTGCTACCTCCTTCTCTTCACTGTCCTTCTCACGGCCCTCCTGCTCTTCCTGGGAACACTGCTGGATACATCACTTTAACACAAACCTTTTCCCAAGTCCGTTTCTGGGGAACGCAACCTAAGACAAACGGTGGCGAGGATTCACAACTGCATGCATGAACTACTGCATGTTAAAAAATCTGATTATTGAAGGTAAAAGGCTCAAATATGTAAATATTCATTACTGGGTCCTGAAGGACTAAACGTAAATATATTAAATGGAAAAGAAGTAAATTAACAATAACTCGCATTTTAAAAAAAATCAAGAAACACCACAATTGAAAACCATCATTAATTCACAATAATGCTATTAGTATATTGATAACAAATCATAATTCTTGAAAATTGCAAGAATTCCCAGCAATTTACATGTTTGTATGCATAGGAAGCATTTTGTAACAGTGTTAAACTATTATGGAGCTGTCAGTTTTCTTAACAGAAAACTGAATTAGAATTCTCAGTAAACCCTAACATACTACTGTAATAGTCCTTAGTCACGTAGTATGGTCCTGCTAGTGGTCTTGATCTTATCTGAAAATTAAAGTCTATGTAATTACACGTACTTTGCTCATAAGAATCAAAGAAAGAATTTCCGTCTTTAAAATCATGAATGTCTCATTTTGCTTAAGAGAGTACTAAAAATAGTACATTGACAATTATTGATCATGTCTTCATATTTGTCCATTGAAATGACAGAGGAGGATTTCCAAATTACTTTTAAGGTGACTCCATAGTAATAACAATAGCATTAATAGCTACCACGTTGTGCCCACCATTACTGTTCTTGATGTTCTGTACATGTTTCTAATCCTTACATCGACCAAGGTGGGTCGATTTTACCACGCCCACCATAAAAATGGAAACATTGAAGTTTGTGGGCCTCAAATAACTTACTGTAGGCCACACAAATAATACCTGTGATCTGACCACGTTTGTGATTTTTCCATTAAAGCATACATATCAAATCTTTGTTTCCTCACCAGTCAGTCCTGCATCACGTCCAAAGAAGAAATGAGAACATATTGACAATATATGTTTAACGAACCAGTCTCATTTTATTATATAAGGGCTAAATTTTGAATTATGGCAGTTTATACAATTTTACTAATCACTATCTTTCAAGAAGCCACCGTGTTCTCCTTAAGAAAATTAATATGAAAGTAATATGAACTAGGTTACATTCTCAAGCCTACAGCTTATAGGTTGAAAAGAAATATCCATCTAGTCCCTTGGCTGATGGTGATGAAAAACATTAGCAATGTGCCCCAGCAAGTCCAATGTTCATCCCTGCCATTCGACTCTAGGGGACACGAAAGGACATTCCAGAATTCCTCGTGATCTAAAAGTATAAATGAAGTACTGACTCAGGAGTTTTTTCAGTGGTTGTTTCTGAAGGAGCTTTCAAAAAATAAGCAATGACTGATTGTTCTAAAATCAGCTACAAGGGTGTTCAAATACCCTCTCCTCAAAAAATTTTATTTATCCAATATAACATAGCTCTCTGTGCCAGGATACTCTATACTCCCTTACCCCATTTTATATTTTTTATGGCCTTTAAAAACATTGGCAATTATTCTAGTAGACACTTTGTTAACTCAAACTCAAGCCACTGGCACTTTCAAGAAACTGGCAAATTCTTAAGCAACTGGCAAAATACTAGAAAGAGTTCAAATTTGCAAACCTGCATGCAGAGTTATTTTTAAAATTTGACCTAAAGTTGAGTCTCCCTTCTACACCCTCCTCCCCACTAAAAACAGAGGTATCTAGCTCTAGCCTTTCCTTGTAAAGTATAATTTGATTGGAAACATTTATGAACTGGCTTATTCCTCCCCATTGTTTTATGTGCTTAAGAAGATATTGAAGGTGATGTAGGTATTTTAAGTATCAAGTGATTTGGACTAAATAAAGTCTAAAATTCATGGTACCTGAGGTTAAGGACAATGGCTTTTTAAGAATGTCTTTCATTCTTAATCATAAGTACTCAACCCAAAATTGCCAGGCATCTAAGGATATCTTCTATAATAACATGAAAGATAGAGACCACAATAAGCAAATGGAAAAAACCAACCAGGATGAAATGGGAACTGTGTGGTGAGAAGGAAACTTCACAGATACATACATCCCTGCATACACACAAACTATCATTGATATTTTCAAAAAGATAAAAGAAAGCGTTGCAACCATGACACAAGAATAGGATGCTATAAGGAATAAAGCATTGTGACAACATAAACCTCACATAAGTTAAAAATGTGAAAACAGAAATGAATTCCATAGAAGTGTTGAAAGACAAACTGAGAAAATTTTCTAGAAATCCAAGCTAAACAATAAAGGCATACAAAACAGGAAAGCAAATTTGAGAAAATTAGAGGACCAGTTCATTACGGCCAATATGCAAATTATACAATTTCCAGAGAAAAAGTGAAAACCAGGGTTAAAAATTATTAACAAATCATATAAAACTGAAGGGTATAAATTGGTGATGGGACTGGGACCTGAACACCCAGCACGTGGACAGAAATAGGCCCCCACATATCATTATGAAATTTCAGAACACCAGAGACAATGAGAAAATCTTTAAGCGTCAACAGGGAGAGAAGAATAAAACAGGATTCCCTGTGGCTTTAGATGTCTCAACAGTAAAACATCTGAATGAAGCAAGAAGACAATGGAACAAGGCCTTCCAAATTGTGAAGGAAATGAACGTAGAATTTGATGCTGGAGCCCACACACCCATCAGTGTGAGGGCAGGATGAAGACATTTACAGATGCATAGATCTTAATACATTTACCTCTTCTGCACACTTCTTAAGAAGCTACTGGAGATAATCCTCCATCAAAGTGAAGGCACCAACCAAGTCGGAGAAGTACCAGAAAAGAGAAGATCCAAACGAGATCTAATCCAAGGGAATCACCACATGGATGATGGTAGGTCTCCTAGAATGACAACTGTACACCAGGCATTAAGGGCCGCCATCACTGATGGGAAAGGCATACTGGAGGCAGAGCTTTGTCTATCTAATGAAATCCCTGGAGGGTGTTCTTTTCTTAAAGAAAAAAAAAAGAACACAAAGAAAGAAGACATGAATGAGCTCTAGGGAAGAGATAATCTAACTCAAGAAAAAGGCAAAGAAAAATCTCCAAGGATGACTGCTTCATACAGGCTTAGAAATCATCCCATCAGAGAAAAAATAAGTATATAAAAATTACTGTGAGGGTAGGAGCTAGGTGTAAACGGAAATTAGTAGACTTGCTGGCTTACCTGAAACAAAAATTTGCTTTGTGAAAAGATATATTCAGAAGGTATTGGTTAGTGTAGAAAGAGTTGGCAACATGCACAAAGGAAAACAAACAAGAAGGAACAAAGATGCTTTGCCAGAAATCTCTTGCTCCAAATCTTTTGTTTAGTATCAGTATCTCCATATAAACTTAGTTTCTTCCTCAATATCCTTGACAAAAGCCCCAGTTGATACAATATCTAGTATTAATATTTGAAAATGAGTATCTAATGAACAGAGGAAACTTTTATTCCTCTAAATTTTATTCCTTTCTCCATATCCACTTAGGTCAACAGGAATCTATAACTTCAGATTACATTATCTTTGCAAAGTTTTATCTAAGTGGCCTTGGATTCATTTAAGTCTCGGGGGTTTGGCCATCATGAGTTTCTCTCTGCCTCTGTCCATCTCTGTCTGTGTCTCTGTGTGTCTCTCTCAGTAGCCTTGTACTAAAGCACTATGCCGACGTGTAGGGAGGGGCTTGATTGTGTTGTCTTTTTATCATAGACAGTGATACAGCCCCCAAGAAATCTTTCTGATCTCATCCAGCCATTGAACAAACATGTTCTGGGCTTTCAATAGGTTACCAGGGCATGTGTGTGGGTGTTTTGGGCTGCTGATAAATTATAATTTGTTCGCTTTGCAGTAAACAAAGAGCAAACACTGTCTTTTGAAAGTCTTATTTATCAGAAGGCAAGAATTTCTACTATTAATATCATCCATGAATATAATAGAAAAAATAATGATACAACAATGATAAAAACACAACTCCCCCTCAGCCCACTCTAAACACTTTTTAAAGAAAGTCATTACTGAAAATAGAACACCCGAAGTTTATATCATGTTCCATTTTATAAAATAAATTTTAAATCTTATTTGTTAATATGTCAGACCCCGTCAAGGTTAAACCTGAATGATTGCCATGCAGGTGGGCAATCGGCACATGCTGAAGGAAATAGACCATGTCAGATAGCATCGCTGATGACTGTGTGGGCACCAGACGCAGACGAGAGTTGGCAGCAGAAGAAACCAATCAAAATCTCAGCTGCTCTGGCTCTGAGCCCCTCTCCAACCTCTCTTCCCAGGAAGAAGAACCAGCCTCACCTCTGGCTTCAACTTTCTTAGGGAAGGCTAGGAGGGGCAAATGCCAACTCTCCTTCCAAGGCAGGGGGCACAGCCAGAATTAGTTATGGATGGGAGAACCCTAATAGTCAAAGCCTCTTCTAACACTGGTTTCCTTCTCATTGGGATACTGTATTTGCTCAACTTTTTCTAGAGCCTTATGCTTATCGCACAGAATGGGTTTTGCTATACGAGACAAGAGCTGGCAACTTCTAAGAGACTCTGGGAAAGGAGCTGGGGAGCTGGGGTTTTCACCTTGCTTTCCCCCGAGACATTGGTCTTCACATGACTTTCAACTACCTGGGACTCCCATGAACTCTGTGATGAATGGCCTGGTTTCTTAATGTGATATTCACCTTGAACGGTTGTCTACTAGCATTTGGCCAGTAATGAAAGGGACCTAAAAAGGAATGGAGGAAAAGTGGTGGGGCTGAGCTGGGGCAAGAATCAGGGATAAAATGTGAACTGAAGTAGATCTGACCTGCATCCACATTACCTCCCCTTCCCTCTTCTTGGGTGGCTTTTATAAACGGCCTTGGCCACACCCTCCCTGTCTCCCATTGTCACCTCTGCAAGCTCAGGGAGGCCTGTGAGAGACTGATTTTTCTAATCCCTTCCAAAATGACCTCTCAGGCAGGCACAAAATAAAGGGGTCTTGGTTTCACATCTGCCATGAAGTACCCTCTGACAAAACTCTGACACGCATCTCTTGTTATAATAAATAAAAAAAATAATTTTTCTAAGGGGCATAAAAAGAGCACACTCCTGTTTATTTTCACATCAGGCATAGATCTGCGGAGGTTTTAACAAGCAATGAATTATTATTATTAAGCCTGAATTTAAATGAACACAACCACTGGTGAAATCATAAAATTTGATTTGCTCCCTTTTTTTGGAGTGGACCATTTATTTCAACCATATTAGCGTACATTAATTTTAATATTTCCTTAGAAATATGGCAGTATATTCTCTGTTGAATTATAAATCTACTTCTACCAACATCTGTATATTAGGGTGGTATCTTGACTATTGTAACGTAACAGCATTAAATTTTTTGCTTGGGCAGAAGCTTTGAGATCAGACGGATCTGTAAATGCTAGCTCAAATACTCAATAGCTGGGTTGCCTTAATCTACTTACTTAACCTCTCTGGGCCCCAGTTCCTTTATTTGTAAAAGGGGGAGTAAAATCCACCTACTCCTATGGTGGCTTTGAGGATGAATTAGGAATGTAAAGTGCCTTGTGTAGTCCCTGACACCCAGAATTCTCAGTACAGACTTACTCCCATTCCTTAAACACATTCCTTATACTGACCCCTCTGAGATGTATGTATACAAAGAGTCCTTGTAACTATTTTGTTAGGGACATTTGTTTTTTAAAAGCTAGTTATAATTCAAGGCAAACTGTGGTGAAGGCATTTCAAAATTGATGGGGGTACTGAAGGGGAATAGGGTTCCTAGAGGAGATGACGGAAGAGGTAAGGACTGAATGGAGACCTGGGAGAATGGATGAGTTTGTTCTGTGGAAAGGAGATCGAAAGTGGATTCCATGAAAAGGGAGCCACCTATGCTAATTACCGAGGTGTAAAAGTGGGGGATGCTGGGTAACGCTGAGCAACCCAGTCCACGCAGGGTTTAGGCTGCGGGAGAGGAAGTGAAACTGTCGGGAGGGACTGAGGCCGGAATGGCAAAGACCTTGACTTCAATCATAAGGAGATGCACAATCATAAATAACAAGTAAGAGAAATGTTTGGTCTTGAAAAAAGAAATTATGAGCAAAACACTACAGCATCCTGGAAGTGAGCGCTCCCTCACACGTGCCTGGTGGTGCAGCTAGAGCGCTTAGTATGACGCAACTGCCCTTTCGGGTCGATAGTGGGTGATACAGGCCTCACACTATTGGAACATACTCAGTCAATTAAGAGAAGTACTGATTGCCGGCTGCAAAATATCCCCATGGTGCCAAAATGTCTGTGCAGTGGGTCGGGAGGGGGAGGGAAGGTGTGATAATTAAAAGAATTGTTACTCGCAGTGTCACAGGAGCCAGTGTGTTAACGCGGCGTGCTGGGAAGCTAGAGTGCTCCCAGCTGCCATGGGGAGGGAGGATGTGGTCTGATCCCTGGCACCACTCATTGGGACAAGATGAATCACAAATGTGTTAATAGTGAGGTTCCATGTCATAATGTGCCAGATGGAGGTGGTTACATCTCTGATTGATTGCCTCCTGGCCAAGACCGGGGTTTTCCAGAAGGCGAATGTCTCCAAATTGGCATTGGAGCTCTAAGGATGAGGAGGTCTTTATTTTGGTCAACACGGACCTGACATTCTCGACTTTATGAAGTGTGGCTACCCCCAGGACACAGGCAGCCAGAAATAGTCTGTGGCTGAGGACGGATGGGACGAGGGCGGGATACGTGGAAGAACTAGTTTGGTGCTGGACGGAGCTCCTCTGGCTCAGAGAGGCCGTGGAGGGATCTACGGATGGACGGGAAATAAAGGGGTGGGCGCGAAGTTGCAGTAGAATCTTGCTTGTGAACAAATGAAATAACCAGAGAGAGAAAGAGAAAGGAAAAGAAGAGAAAGAGCAGGAAGGAACTGCTTCCCAGACTCTGACCCCAAATCCCCACCGCAGAGGAGATGGGAGATGCCAGGCCGAGGCCACCGAGCAGGACTAGAGAGCAGAGCGTTGCTGGGTGACCTTCCGGCCTGGTCCCTTCCACTCAGCCCGAACCGGAACCACCAACCCTTTGTTGTGGTTGTTTCCCGCCCCCACCCAGTGCAAGCTTCCAACTATAAACAGCCAACTACAAGGGCAATCACTGCGGCGTCCTACTGGGAACTAACACAGCCTCTCCTGCAGGCCTGGGGTCCTAATACAGGACAGTGAATAAAGCTTCATTACAGAACAATGGAGTTAGCTGCCAGAGCCTACAGATTTGAATAAACAACAAATAAGCAACATCTGCTCCAGCATATGTGTAGGGTAAAAAAAAAAAGTCACAAAATAAAAGAATTTGTAAATGCCAAAAGCAACACTAAACTGCCAGTGCTACTGTAGAGTGAATTTTTAATTGCACATGCAAAGAGGCAGGCTGTGGGTATTAGTCTCACATATGTCTTGTTGCTGCCAACCTGGGAGTATAGATGAATTTAATTAAATAAGGATTATCCCTTCTCCCCAGTACAATTACTTATTTATAACAATGATAAAATTGCCTAATAAAAAAATTGTAATATTTCAAAACAAGCCTCGAAAACACCCTGCTTTCTGTGTAAGTCGTTCAGGGCTGTTTGAGTTTGAGTGTCTTTGAAAATTAAGTCCTTGCCTACTGCCAAGGAAGAAGAAAAACAAACAACAACCCTTATCATAAAGGCTGCCGCAGTTAAACAGCCAGGGACGGCATTATGGAGAAATATAAAGAAGACACCGAGCAGCCTGGGAATTGGTTTTCGTGGGGTGTGCAGAAAATGAAGCAATTGAACTCAAATCGAGGCCAGGCGACAGAGCCAAACGGCAGGGCCACTGAGGCATGCCCCACCAGTGTCCCGGTCCTAATCTGTCCTTGAAGAGGTGGTCGACAGAGATTAGTTCCTTTCATTTTGACTACCCTTCGCTGTGTGCTAATTCCCCGAAAACAAACAACACTACCCCAAACAAACAAACAACAAAAGAGAGGGGCACTCCATCCCTTCTTCTCAACCCCAGAGGAGTCCATTTTTACGTCCAAGTTAGCAGCGCACTTCAGCAGGGAGGCCAGGGTAATAACCCAAGTACAAAACCGTACTTGGAGGAGACTCAGATGCACGGGGTTGCTACAGAAATCAGTGTCTTCTAAGTCTCATGATCTAAGTTTGTTTTATATTTGAGCAATTTTGGTGTTTTAATAGCTTTTCTGCACTGGAAGTTAAGGCAAACTACGAGTTCATGACCTGGGGCATTCCCTCAGGGCAATTCGGAAGGCAAACCAGAAATAAAAGACAGTCAGGAGCTCTGAGGTTTGTGGCCTTGAGCAGTCAATTACACAATCGATCTACCTCAGTTTCCTCATCTGTGCAATGGGAGTGATAATGACAGAACCCACCTGTAAGGGAGGGAGAGTTCAATGAATTAGCACCGCACAGAGCCTGGGACTGTGCCTAGCACAGAAGCACTCAAATGTTGCCAAGAATTTAAAGGGATGCGACAGCAAGACACTCAAATCTCTGCGCTTGACTCTTTCCTGGATGAGAGCAGCTTTCGATTCATCTTTTGCTTTTTCATGATGCTTATTGCATTCATAATTCTAATAATCAATTGGTTTCTCCTAATACTTACAAATTCCATGTGGTTAGGTTCTGCTTTGCTTCCATTTGTGTTGCCAGCACCTAGAACAGGCCCTTGTTGGTACAAGTAGGTGCTCATTAAATACCGAGGGTGCCAAAAAAGTGTACACACATTTTCAGAAAGGAAAAAATACTGTATTAAAATTGTAATGCTCAGTATGTACTGATAACAAAAGATGAATGCAAGTTACATTTCACTTCTGCAATTACAAGTGGTGCTCCAAGTGGTTCCCATCGGTATTTATGTGATACATAGATAATGTCTCTTAAAATGTGTATATATTTTTTGGCACCCCAGTATTTGTTGAATGAATGAATTCAGTATGGATGAAGGACCAGATTTGAATTCAAAAGGTCCCACTTCCCTATGTTACTTAATTTGTTGATGTCCCATCTCTATAAAGGAAATAGTGGGGTGATTACATTAAGTAATGTGATTGAAACTCCTTGGGACTCTGCACATCTGGGTATGGATGCAAATTGTTAACTAACAATGACTTACTCCCTAATAATAATTGGAATTGATTGGAATATGCAGTTAAACAACACATTCCATGTACATTCAGGTAAACCAAGTTTTTTGAGAGTTGCTAGAATGTGTGCAAAATTGAAGAGAATGCAGTCTACATTACCTAGGACCAAATGCAACATTAAAAATAAAGCGCCAATTCACAGATTTGAAAGAAATATACAAATTGGATACATTCCTAATTTACAAATACTGAAATCCACGCCAGTAAAATCATTACAAATACCATGTACAGTGGACTTTCAGTACCAATCCATGGGGATTGGTAGACGCCAGATAAATTTAAGTACTGTCTCAGTTAGCAGCACCCAGACCAGATAAATGTAGTATTATTTCTCTGATCTTTTTTGCTGGTTGCTTGAGAGTACTGGTTGCTTAGGTTCTGGTTAACAAAGAGTCTGCTGTACTACAGACTATAAGATATTCATTATACTCTGCCCACAAGGCCCTGTGGCAACATTGAATCACCATTGGTTAACAATTATAGAATGGGAACTTTCCCGGCTAAGACAAAAGAAGCTTAGATGGTAACATAACCAATGTGGGGAGGCAACAAATTCTCTGGTGAGTCAAGCACTGGGCTGGGCCTGGGGATGCTGGGTAAACATGACAAGATCCCTACCCTCAAGCAGAACACCATTTAGCATAAGAGAGCAAATAGTTACAGTTTCTCCAGATGAGTCCCACAGAGGTGCCATTTACCACATATAGCAATAGCGCGAGTTTAGAGGTTACAACTAAAGAAGATAAAGGCAGAAGAATAGAGCAGAGACTGGGCAATTTGCTGAAAAGAGGAGAATGGGCCATTTTTGATGTTTTTCTAAATTAGTATACTATCCGCCCCTTTGAAATAATGCAGAAAACAGTGAGAGTAAGAGAGGGAGAAATTGAAGGAGAATGAACTGTCGAGTTCAGTGGTAGCTGATGAGCACGAAGACCAACCAGAGACAGGTTATAAAAGGTACCTCATCGAAGTTTCCTTTTCCAAATCTGCTTTGGAGCAAAACTCCTATTAGCGAAGTCATAATGATTTAGCTCGCACTAAATCCCCAAATATACTCAAATTGTAAAAATTAACATTTAGGATTATCTTTGTTGAATGATTTTATTCTGTTGGACAAATTAGAAAATAGAGACAAGCGAAAGAATGAAAAACCAGACGTAATTCTATCATCTAGACTTCCACATGGACTCTGTGATCTTTCTATCGATTGGTGTGTGTGTGTGTGTGTGTGTGTGTGTGTGTGTGTGTGTGGTGTAGGATAAGGGTTAGAAACCTGTTTTAAAAATTCAAATTTGTACAATATAAAAAGTAAAAAGAAAAATATTACCTGAAACCTGGCATCATGAGATGGTCACCAAACTATTAATTTATTTTCTGTATCAGTGGTTATATGGATATGTCTTTTCTCTAATTTTATTTTGATGATCTAATTTTGTTTATATTCATTTTCTCTTTTTTTGTTTGACAGCTTTGTGTTTTTCCCCACAAAAAAAAACACAGTGCTTAGATTTTACTTATTAAATCACTTGTTTACTGCTTCACACATTAATTTCCACTTCTTTATTAATCGCGACCTTTGAATGATGGTTTTTATTATGACTTACGATGATTTCTTGAATCAAATACCTAGTTTGCTTTCCTGTTTGATAATGAAATCAATTAATGCTATGAATTTGCCTCAGATTATTGCTTCTGTTCCAATTCTCCAATTTTATATGAAATGTTCATTATTATTCAAATGATCTGCACTTATAGTTTTAACAGCATTTTCTGCAATTTTCTTTAGGGTGGAGTGACTCAGTACCCAAGTCCTGGATTTGATATTTTGTTGTGTTCTTTTGGAGAAGGAAAGTGTTGCTTATATTTTTATTACTGAGTTCAAATACTACAAATATCTATGACAAAGTCACCTATACGTTATGTGTGAGACTGCATATATGTACATGTGAAATAGTCTTTGCAATAAAGTAATCTTTGCATTTAAAAATTAATTGATATTTTAATAAACATTCCAAAAACAATGGCAAAGAATCTGTATTTCATATTTTTCTATTAAGTACATGTGATCAATTGTAATATTAATATCTTTCCTGTCATCTTTTATTATTTCATGCTTGACCTTTACAAGGTCAGAGGAGTAGTAAAGGCTCCCAATTTAGGGGGATGTTGGTCAAAGGGCACAACACTGCAGTTACATAGGAGAAGTCTGGGGAACTAAGGTACAGCATGATGACTATAGTCAATAATACTGTATTGAATGTTGGAAATGTGCTAAGAGAAATTTCAGGTTCACTCATCACATACACAGAAATGTAACTGTGAAGGGATGATACATTAATTAGCTTGGCTAGAGTAATTATTGACTGCATATGTGTATATCACATAATCAGGCAGTATACCTTAAATATATATAATTTTATGAAAAATGTTTTAAAAATGAAAAGAGCACAAACATTTTGGACTGGTCATTATGGAGAATGGAGCAGGGAATCAACAATAACAAAATTTCCCATTTTTATTGTGTCAATGTCCTACAGTATTGCCAGCATTTTTTGCTAAGGAGCATTACGAAAATAACATATGTACAGGGTAACAAAAGAAAAGGGAAAGATACCAATTAATTTAAAACATGTCAGTTTCCCTTCTGTTAAGGAGCAACCATTAACAGCTCCTTATACATTCTTCCAGAAGCATTCTGTGCATACCTCCCCCCTCAATAGAAATAGACACACTCTTTTAATACAAAAAGGTAGAATCTTTTGCATATAGCATTTTCCCCCTCATTTAACAGCTGTATATCTCTGAGATCTTTCCATGTCAACACATAAATATCTGCCTCATTTTCCAAAATAATGTCTGAATGCATATTAATATAAGAATGTACATTAATTGCTTAGAGCAAACATTTTTAGGTAGTTAGGCTGCCTCTAGATGTTTGTACATTCTTGCAGTAAAAATCCTTGCATGCACATGTGAGTCTACTGGTAGGCCCAATTCTAGAACTGTAATTGTTGCATGAAAATTGCACACATTTAAAAATGTGTGACATAGATTATACTTCAAGTAATTATGACAATTTAACTTCCAATTAATAAGGGGTGAGTGTTTGTTTTACATTTTTATTATCACTGGGTAGTATTAAATCTTTAAATATTTGATAATATGATGGGTGAAACACATTATTATTGTTTAAATTTAAATATCTTTAGTTACAGAAGACATTGATCATTTTATGTAGCGTGTACATTTTTTCTTTGGATTGCCTTAGTATTTTCTGTCTTCATTAATTTAATAAGATGGGTGTTTTTCTCATTGATTTCTAGGGGCCTTTTACAAATTTATAAACTCAGCCTTTATATATTGAATGTTAATTACTTAGTAGGTAATGATTTATAATTATTAAACCTTAAATTAGTTTTATAATTTTGATTAATTTTTATGTCTTTTTATTTTAATATTTTCTTTTGCCTTGAAGTATACTTTATTAGGTTTTAATATTATGAACCCAGATTAGTCTTTGTCTTTATATCTCTTTTATTCTATTTCCAACATTTTACAGTAATTTGTTGTAATACAACAGAATTTAAGCAAATCATTATTGTAAATTTTACATTTTATCTGAACCTATGCTAATAATATCTTATTTCTTTCAAAAGTTTTAACAATAATTAACTAAGTTTAACTGTATGTTTTGTTGGGTTTTCACTTGAGTTCACTTTTTCTATGCCTTATTTTAATTATTTTTGAGTACTTGATTTTGAGTAACATCTTAATCAATCAGGACATTGTCCTGGGTAGGTGGTGGAGGGTATATAGGGTGTTTCAGAAAGATGGACCCGAACTGGAGTCACTTTGCTTTGAAATTGGGTCTATCGTTCTGAAACACCTTGTACCTCGTGAGTCCTTCTTTGAGCATGGACTTATGCTGCTGTGCACATAGGAGAGGATAAATGAGAATAATTCACTGGTTCCCATTTTTCCACTTCTAAATTATGTGCATATTAGTTTATTCCCATTTGCCATTTGGTGTTGATAATGAGATGTTTGAATTCTTTTACTTTGTAAGTAACATGTATTTTTCTGCCTAGAAATTTATGGATTACTCCTTCTCCACCTTATCCTTCTACTTCATGTATTTTACTGTGATATTGAGATGTTCTCGCTTCACTGATGTGCTTGGACTTAATAAAAAATATTTTTGTTGCAATATTTATTTATTTAATCAAAGTATTACATACACATGAAAAATTAGGTAGTACAAAAGACTATGCAATGAAAAGAAATTGCCCAAAGGTAAAAATTGCTTTTCAACCTTTTGATGTGTGATTCTTCTGGTTATATAGTTTATTTCTAACTAATATGCTTTCATCTCTATTTTTAACAACAGCATATTATTGAGTGCTCACCATGTTCTAGGCGCTCTTCTAATCCCTTTACCTGAATTAACTCATTTGATCCTCACAGCGACTCTATAAATTATACTGCTATTATTTTACCTGTGAGGAAACTGAGGCATGAAGATATTGATTGATTTGCTCTAGATCAGCTGTTATAAGTAGTGAAACTAGCTCGAATTTCAATCCAGGTCCATCTGATTCCTTTATAAAAGATAAGATTTAGCTCACTTACATGGTTATTCCATTTTTTTATCATGTATGTATGTTTGCATGTATGTATGTATCTATCATCTATCTCTATCATCTACCTATCTATATCTATCTATCTATCTGTCTATCCATCCATCCATCTGAACTTTTCTCTTTCTCAGTCCATCAGCTATAATCAGTATTTGCCTGTCTTCTATCTGAGATGAAGACATTAGTGTCCTATGCTGAATACTTTCTATTTGTTTCCCAAATGCACTCTCCTTTCTTCTCCACTTGGCTCTGTGTTTTTGTCTTATATGGACTGAATAATAAGCTTCCTTGATCTCTGGCCTCAGCATGGGTTTGGCCACTGGAGGTTGGAAGACAGGATGACAAAGAATCACACTCTATTCTGCAGCCTGTAGTATTGTTCTCATGCACGAGACCCATGTCTTCCAACTGTGGGGGAGTCCTTTCAAAGGTGCATGGTGCAGTGTTTAAGGGTGTAGGCTCTGAGACCAGATAGCCTGAATTTGAAAATGGAACCACTTTTTACTATCTGTGAAACTCTGAAAATTATTGTACCTCTCTGCGCTTCAGTTTCTTCACCTAATAACTAGGAATAATAATGGTGTCTACCTGAGAGTTTTATTTCGAGGATTAAATGATGCAATGCGTATATGAAGCGCTTAGAATAGTGCCTGTCACACTGTGACTGGCTTTGTTACATATAATGGAGTTTCTCTGTGAGTGGTCTCCTTACGGCCTCTTATTGCTTGGAGTTAGAAGTTAGTTCCCCAAATCCTCCTCCAAGTGATGGAATGGGAACTCAGATGGGTGTTAGTCTTGGCCAATGCAATATCTTCCTCAACCTTTTCTCTTTCTCTGCAATGTGTCCCTTCTTTATACACATAATGAACTGAAAGGTTTAAGACTTATGGAACTATTTATTAATAGGTCCTACAATTTCCTTAGAAAAGTTGCACATATTGATTTGTCAGACACTGACTTTGTATCCAATATTGATCTTTTTAGAACTTCAGTCCAAATTAAGACACCGAGAGTCTAACTCTAACCACCTCTTATATCTATGTAATATTCCTTGAAGCTGGCTTCCTTGACATTTTGCTTATTATATTCATTTCTTTTTCCACTCAGTTCTTAAATCATTTCTCACATCTCTCACATGTCTCCTACATAAATAATCCAGTATTTTCCTGCAGTATTCAATCTGTCACTTACATTATATTTTTTGAATTATATTTTATTTTTTCTTTTAGCATTTTGCTATACCACTGTAATTTTTTTAGTGATTGCTTCATATCCTTAATTTATCACAGTGTACTTAAATTTAATATTGTACCACTTCATGTAAAATGTAGAAACCTGGAGGCTGTATTGGTCCATTTACCAACCTCCCCATACTCCATGCTATAATTGTCATATGTATTACATTGACATATGGTATAAACACCATAATTCACCGTTCATATTTAGTTCGAAGAACTTCCTTTAGCATTGCTTGCAGTGCAAGTATGCTGATAATGTTACCTTGTTTTCATTTACTGAAAAATGTCTTTATGTTCATTCCTGAAGGATATTTTCCTACATATAGAATCTGGCTCCCAGTTGCTCTCTTTTGGTCTTCATTGTTTCTAATGAGAAACCTAGTCACTCAAATTTTTCTTCCCTTCCATGCAATATTTAATTTTTCTGTACCTGCTTTGAATATTTTCTCTTTATCTTTGTTTTTTATCAGTTTAACTGTAACATCATTTAATTATATTTTCTGTGTATTTATCCTTCTCGGGAATTGCTAAGCTTCTTGAATCTGTAAATCTTTCACTGAATTTGGGAAATTTTCCACCATTACTTCAAAACATTTTTCTGCCCAATTCTTTCTATCCTTTTCTTTCCTGACTACAATTGCATAAATAGTTGACATTTTGATATTGTCTCACAGGTTTCTAAAATTCAGATAATTTTCAAATACAATTTTTAATGTTTTTTTCTTCTATGCTTCAGATTGTTGGATGATTTCTATTGATAGTAAAGTTCATCAAGTATTTCTCTTCTCATTTTATATCTGCTCTTAAGCCCATCCAATAAATTCTGTGCCTTAGAAATCATAGTTTTCACTTATAGAATTTCCATTTCATTTTATACTGAAATTTCTATTTTGTTTTTGAGATTTTTCTATTATTTGTTCATTCTGAGCATAGTTTACTTCAAATCTTTCATTGTGATTGATTATAATCTCTTTAAGATACTTATTGGCTGATTTCAACATCTGAATTTTCTAATGGTTTATCTTTATTAATTGCCTTTTTCTTGACTATAGGTTATATTGTCTTCTTTCTTCTTATGTCCAATAATTTTTTCATTGTACCTGCACACTGGGAATGGAATGTTGTTTTAGTAGCAGGAAAACTGGCTGAAATCAAACTCCAGTTGGAAATACCAGTTCACTTCTTTTAGCCTTAGCAGGGATTCTTGCAGGCTTCCCCATGCACGTTTAGTTCAAGAATTGGCTAGAGATATGGGTAGATTTTATACTCAGATTCTGAGAATTCTCCTCTCTGGCTCTGTCCTTTCTGAGATTTCACTCCTTACTTTGCAGCTGTTGTCATTGCCCCAAACTGTCTTCTGATTCTTCTAGTCAGACTGCTAATTTCTATAAAATTTTTAGAATGGTGTCAATTAGAGCCCACTCCCAGGCTAAAAGACTTAAAAAAACAAAACAGGAAACTCATCTAGTGCTATCCCTGTTTTTTTCCAATTGTTGAAGGTTTCTCCACTATCTGCCTGCTTTTGGTCACTCTCTAATGCCTTCAGGTAGAAATTTTTAAAACATTTTATCCAGAGTTTGCAGTTTCCTACAGGAGGGTTGGCCTGTTAGCGGTTACTTCGCCATTCTCAGAAGCAAAGTCAAACATTGTGTATTTCACATGACAGGAATGTTTACTCATTGGAGATTATTCTCTTACACAGACGAAATACCTTCATATATCTCACCGAGAATATTTGTTTCTGATTATTTCTAATGATTTTTTGTGGTCATACCTTTTATTGGTAAGCATTTCTTCTGAACAGCCTCTAATTGTGAATGGCTAGATCTTGAGGTAATTTTACTGCATTTGCTGATTTTATAAGGTGACAGGGAAGGTATGTCTTGTCCAATTTCAGAGTTAAATGAGATTCTTTTAGAAATTATGACCTTAATGTGTTAGCCTAGGACAGCAGTGGATTTGTCTCTTTAATTCCTAAGTGAGCTCTTCCTATAGAACTGTGTGCAACTTCACCCACAATATATTCCATACAAATTCCTCAAGGCTTCTGAAATATGGATGATTGAATTCCCCCTACCACTTTTAATAGAACTGTATTTCCTCCTCATATTTACATTCTTTTGTCATTTCAGTGATACTTTGTCTGGGGTGAAGAGAGGATTGTATATTTGCAGCCTTGGGTACCCATATTTTATAAGAAGTATTTTTGCTCAAATTCAGTTTGGAAAATGCTTAAATACACTTTTTCTGCTAATATTCAGAGTATTATACATGAGTAGATGAACTACAGTTTTTAAAATATCTTCTAAGTTTTAAAGTTATTTGAAGAATTTATCACTTGCCTTCATCTATTATATTTGTGTGTATTTATGTGGCTTAAAACCACAACTAATTATCTCTCATGGTTCTATGGGGTGTCTCAGCTCAGTTATATGATTGTCACTTGGGTTTTCTCATGCAGTTGATGTCAAATGACATCTGGACTGGAGTCATCTGAAAGTTTGACAGACTGGACACCCAAGATGGCTTATTCAAATGGGAGCTCATTCAAGGCCGGCCACCAGAGTGCCCACATGTGGCATTTGCATGTGGCTGGGGCTTTTGACAACATGAGGGCTGAGTTTCCAGAGGGAATATTGTAAGAGCAGGTGTCTCAAGAGCCAGGAAGCAAGGTGGGCTATACTCTGGAAGAAGCACAGCACCACCATCACCATAGCCTATTGGTCAAAATAGCCCATGTACTTTCATCTTTTGAATAAAATAACTTTTTAAACTTTAAGTAAAAAAATGATTCTATATATGAATTAAATTTTATTTATCTAAAATTACATATGTGTGTGTGTGTGTATAATACTTCCCCACTTTCTGCATTAATTAAACTAGTTTTACTTTTTTTTTCAGTCCTACTTTTTCTTGGGTTAACAACTCTGTTTTTGAAAGTGATAAAACCACATTCGCTTTAACTGTAATTGAGATTTTCTCTATTAGGTTAACCTTTACCCATTTCACTTTGCTCTTCAAATCTGAGATTAAATGTCGATTAGTGTATTTTGCCTATCTTCTCAAATCCCTTTTTGGAATGATTGGGGTGACTTCCATGATATCAGCAGACCTCTTAATTGAATGTCGAGGAGGGCAACTCCTATTGGCAAGGGGACCTCCAGCTTCATTGAGAAGCATTCAATTACATGGAAAACAGATGCTCATTTTTGTCTTATAAACCTCAATGCAGGTTATGTAGTAATTACTTCAAAGAGCGGGATAACAATTTATGTAATCAGCAGGACCCTATAATTACTAATGCATAATTTCTAAACAGCATTTAGCAAAATGAGGCCCATACATATACTTTATAATGAAAAAGATGTGTTTGACACCACACTAAATTAAATTAAAAATTTGCATATTTTCTTCCAGGAAATGCACTGGCTTCATCTGCTGTATTTTGCTTCACTAATCCCTGTCTACTTTTAGCTCTGTTATAGGATTATGGAAATGCTGAAACCCAGGGATGGCTGAGTGGGGGTGTAAGAACCAGAAGTAGGGAATGACTTCCTTCTCTGCTGTCTAGGATAACTTAAGATCATTCTAGGAGATGATTTGGAAAGTTACATCTAGGCAACCTGTTTCCACTGAGAGCTGAATGTGAAGGTCATACAATCACTTAATTTAGAATGTAACTGCTGGCAGAAAAATTATCTCTTTATAATAGTTGAAAAACAAAACTGAGGCCCAGTAAAATGATATGACTTGTGTAACATCAAGCAGTTAGCAGTAGAAGTAAGAAAGTATTCACTCAGTTAGCTCCAGTCTTATTAGAAATCCACTCCATTGTATTGCTTGGATCATAAACAGTTAATGTTAGACAGACCACATACTATGTTAGCCCCAGTGATATTGAACATTGCTGTAGCAAGTATTTTGAAAGGTACATCAACATACATGCATTGCTAGTAGGTTTTTAATAGTAGTACGTAGGAATAGCAATAGTAGTAGATACGACATCTTCTAGCAACAATTTGAATTCTACATATTAAGAAATTTGACTGGCAGTTATTTACATTTCTTTTCTGAAAGACCATTGCTGAAATTGCACACCTGGATGAATTCTTACCTATAGTTCCTGAAGCCAGGTCAAGTGGATAAGCAACCTCTTCTTCAAAGCTCTGAACCTGAGACACCAAAATGCATCAATGTCATTAGAAATGCTTTCATAATAAATTCACTTCATTTATTTAAGCAACAAATAATGAGTGCCTACTGGCTCCTGCTACAAGGATTAAACATGATTTCTGAACTCAAATAGCTTACAGTCAGATGCGGTCAGGTGGCATGTACAGGACATTCAAGATACAGATCCAAAGAACTAAAGGCGCTCAGGCCAGGACAAGGGCAAGATCATCTGGGACATGTAGCCCTTACACTAAATGAAATAATAATAATATAATTATTATTGTACATTATTTTGGTTCCCAAGCACTTTCAATATATTTGGAGGAAGCACGTTATTTCCCATATTTGATTTCAGCTTTCGAAAGGATGCATTTATGACTTGGAAATGTACGAACAGGGGTTCAGAGAACTCCTGACTCAGTTGCTCTATAAAACTCAAACAGCTCAAGGAAAATTTAATTTCCAAATTGATAAAGCAGAATTTATTTTTAAAATTCTTTAAAGAAATTAACAAATGCTACTCTAGTAATAAGAATAGAATTATTATAAAACAAAATAAATATTTCTTTAAAAAATATTGCTTACTATAGAGATTTCATAAATGTAAAAAGTTAAAAAGAGTAAGGAAATGTAACTTGATATTTTAGAGTGTGTCTTTGAAGGTTGTTTTTTTTTAAGATACATGTATTCTGGATACAGTTGTGCAGTCAAATTTCTTCACTCAAAATTTTGAGGGGAAATGGTTTCTCCATAAAAAATTTATTTGAAAAATATCATCTTTAATGATTGCATAATAGTCCATATTTTAAAGGTGCATTAATTTACTTAATGATTTTCCCAATGTTGAATGAAATGTTTTCTAAATCCTGCAAATAGAAGAAGCGCCGAGATGAGCATCCTTGTCCGTAAACCTGTCGCTGCATGTCACATGATTTATTTGGGATTGACGTCTGAGTATCGGAAGCTGAGTCAGAGCACGTAAGCATTCTCATCATTACGGTACATGTGACCTTTCCCCCGGGGATAAACAGAGGAGCACGAGCAGACTGCTAAGCAATGTAACGAGGATTATTGACTTCCTCCTTTTCACCGTTTCTCTCTTTCCTCAAAGCAGTTACTTTATACTTGTAATCGGACAGTTCTTAAGATTATTTTTATTGGTTTTGTAACTGAAACTAGTGTGTGTCATGTAAATTTATAATTATAATAAGAAAATTATTTTGCTGGGACTGTTATCACAGAGAAAAATCCACTTAAAAGTATATTTTCATCTATTAAAGAAAGAACAAAAAAAAATACAAACAATTTATGATAGAAACCAGGTAGATTCCTGGGTTATTCTACTTGAGCCAAACTTAATAAATGAGAAAAAAATTTAAAATAAACAGTTATGACTTTTGAAAAATTTCCCATTTCATCCAGATACCAATTGGTATTGCTTAATAATATGGATGACATTCTTACATATGAATTCTAGAGCACGATCCCTGCAGGCGAGTGAGAGGGAAGGTTATAGATGATTTATTATGGACATTAAGGAAGCATCTTAGCTTGAGGTTTACAACTGCAGAAGTTTCTTAAGTTCTCTTAATATACTTGGGAATTAAAAAAGAAACAGACAGAGTTTTATTAAGTAAAATTAAATATAAAAATATGTTGATTTTTGCATTAAAAATCTATCCACAATTTCATTGGAATCATATATATTTTTTTTGAGAAGCCAAATATTGCCCAAATCAGCCTTTTATAGGACTTCAGGGAAAACACTGTGGATTGATGTGGAGGCAAAATTTGGCTGCTGATGGTTTTGAAAAATTCTCATAGCTAGATATTTAAGTACATTGACTTATGCTTAAAAATGCCACAAAAATCTGCCAATTTCACACATATTTTTATAGTTGCGTTTTTATATTTGCCATTGAAAAATGACTATTAAATCTGGCATTCAGTCCTATTTAAGATGCAACCTACACAAGCTTCATTTATCCATCCATTGGTATCGAGGGGAACAAATATTTTTCCCCCAGACTAAGTGATGAGGATGTAATATTTTAAATATACCTTTTAGAAAAACAAAATTCAAGTAGTGAGTGTCTTTTATACCTTTTTGAGGGCTCTTTCTGCCGTATATACATATACAGCCTCTCACACACACAAATCCAAGCAAACAGTAAAGAAACATCGTAAACACAGTTGGCCATGAAGTTCAACAGAACATTCTGTTTTTCCATGGAATCCCACATTATTATTGATAGATTAATATTATCAAATACTTTCATGTTAATTTACTCATTCACAAATATGTGCATACATACTGTGTGCCAAAAAACATGTGAACGTTTTCTTTCCTTTAGTATCTGTGTGTATTCCTCCTTCCCACCCTTATATACATGGGCTGTCTGGAAAAAACCTAGCAATTGTCAATATAACGAGAATAGTTACACTTGTATGTATATATATATTCTAATATTTGCTTGAGTAACTGTCATTTGAAATGGTGACATAAAGGAGCAACATTCTTTTCTTAGTTCTTTGTGTTGAATATGGTATTTATCTCTGCTTGTATGCCCACATATAGGTGGCATCCAATGAACATGACTGTCCTCTAAGTCAGTCTGGTTTGAAGCAGAGGAAACATGGAGAAGGGACAGTGGAGTTTAAGGAGTCTCACCAATGGGCTGGAGTTTGGTGAAATTCCTTGTTTGGATCCTAGGTCATAGAGCAGACTGACTCACGAAATGCAGGTCTTCTTGACATTCTTTACAGTAATTTACCTATTAGTTTGGCAATTAAATAATCTTTGCAAGATTGAATTAAAAGAAAATACTCTTTTTAGGGCTGCCTCTTCATATTCACATCAGAGCACTTGACCAGAAGTCTGACTTTTCTCCTCCATTTATAATTTGTATTCATTTTTAGGCTACCGTTTTAAATGCAGATTAATATTTTAAGGTTCTTAAAATAATTTTTGATATTCTCATATGCATACATAATCACATATACATAGATATTAGATTTATATATTTTGAGGCAATTATTATAACTTTGTGGGATGTAGCTAGAGGACTACCTGCATACAAATAGGCACATTCACCTAACTGCTACTCTTCTTTTAAGGTTATGGTTAAGCCTTCCTCCTTGTAAGTTCCCTGATCCTCTCAGCTCCCTGGCTGATTAAGAACTCCTTTTTGTGCTCTCTAGATACTCCAAACATGTCTCTACAGTGACATAAACGTTTATCAGTTCAGCTGTCGCTGTCTCTATGACGTGATTGGTTTCTGTGCCCACCCCTGCCACTGCCCTGTGCTTCCTTTCAAAGTCTGTGCCCCACAGCCTAAGGGCGTGCCTCCCAGTAGCGGGATCAAAGCCGAGCTGGCCCAACCTCAGGATTTGCATATAAATAGCCTGCCCTATTTCTGGACAATTTAACATGAAAATGGGGGTGGGAGGAAACATGGCTCTTTTGTACTTCCTTTGTAATTATATTGACTAGAGAAATGAGTGAAAATGTGTACATATATATATACGTGTGTGTGTGTGTGTGTGTGTGTGTGTGTGTGTGTGTGTGTGTGTGTTTAAAGACGAATGCAGGTGGGGATGTCATCTAAATGAGGGTGAAAATGAGCATGAATGAATAAAGATGGGGATGAAAAATCAGAGACTATGTGTGACACGAGGGTCAAGCTATGGGGTCATCAATAAATCCCAAAGCAAACTTAACAAAATACTGGCCCCATAAAAACCAAACCCAAACCCAAATCCCTCCTTCTTTGTCAAGACCCTCCATGAGGCATCATGAAGGAAATATTTCCAAGACACATTCCCTGGATGAGGAAACTTGGTCCTCATGGACTGACAGTCTAGCAGGTATGGGAGGTGTCACTGACACACACACATGCACACACACAGGCTCTCCCTGCCTCGGCTATGAGAATACAGAGGAGGGGTCTCATGGAGGGGGAAGTAGTTAAACTGCCCCTCACAGGAGGTGAAACGTGGAAAGTTAGAGGAGATAAAAGCATCCTGAGAGGCATGAGAAAGCAGTGAGCAAAAGCAAAGTCAGAAGTCACCTGTGGATTCAGTTGTGCATGAGGAAAGGAAAGGAATCAGAGCAAGGAAATGCTGGTACGATACTCGTTTCGTTCTGACCAAAGCAACCAGAATGACCTTAAATATCCTAGAAGGAACAGCAGTTTGGGACACTAAGACCTATTGCCCAGGGGCTGAAAGATGAAGGTGCTGAATGAGGGCTGAAAGGTGAAAGACACCCGGGTGGGGGTGATTTCCCTTAGAAGGTGAGCACACGGGAATAACACTGACCTCTTCCATTTCAAAGGAGTCGAGTGCTTTGCTCTCAAGACCAGACAAGCTCTTGAGCTTGTTGGTCTGAATTGAGTTTTCCTTTCCAGTTGGGTCCTGGCCTGACCCCTCAGACACACAGGAAGGAGGTGCCTGCTTGGCTAGCCTGGGTGAGTAAGGCCATTGCTTTTTCTGAAGAGCCTGGGGAGGATGACAGGCTGTCAAGTCATCACAGGCTTGGAGAGACTGGTGTTCTGCCAAAAGAGACAAATGACTTGGGTCATGGTTGTCTGTCACAGCTGGTAACTCTGTTTCACATTCCCCTGGTTTTGCAGAGGTGATGGACTGTTCTTCCCTCATCTCCAATGACTTTGATGCTTCTGGATGACAGTTCCTTCTAATGGTTTGCTTTGAAACTCTCCTGAAAAGTTCGCCCACTCTTCGGCGACGCTCTGTGACTCCACTCACTGAGGTTCTTTGCACACTTTCCCCTCCATCTTCCTCTTCAGCTTTGCTCTGTGAGATGTTAACATCCTCCAGCAAAGACGAGAAAGCAGTGGTCACGTGGTCCAGGATTTCCAGTTGTCGGAAACGGCCTGAACAATATAAAAAACACATGATTTTTAGACTAGGTCTTTTAAATGTAGTCAAAATGAAGAGGTTGGTTAACACAAGTGATTTTTAAAGATGGGAAGGATTTAAGCACTTGAAACTCAAGTATTTCTTAGCACATGACATTGATTATTATGGAGGTGATTCCCCTACATGACAAGTGATGGGGAAAATAAATGCCTTTTATGTTTAGTTGAATATGCAGAACTAGATAGATTCCTATATGCCTGTAGTTTTTATATGTTAATCCATGAATCTACAGGCAAAGATGAATCTGGAGGTTAAGCTTGTAAGTTAAACTGAATGTCCAAAAGTGAACCCAGCTCTTTCAGAGGAGGTGAACTTGAGCATTCTTGCATAACTCTAGGCAGTAGATATCCCCATCAGTACCTCCATCATCTCAATCTATACTGTCACTTGAGAGTGTGGAAAAATCATGGCATATAAGGTCAGATCCAAGGTCAACCAGGTCCAAATCCCAGGCGAACCAGAAGTGGAACTGCAAAGTTAATGAATTAATAGATAGATGGTGCTGAGTCCTATGCCAGGCACATATTAAATGGTCAGTTTCTTCATCTACAGAATGAGGGTAATAATATCTGTCTTAAGTACTTCTCACGTCTATTGTATAAAGCACAATGCTATATAAATATCAGTTATCAAAATGATAAAGATGCAAGACTGTCTCCAGTCTTCCAAGAAAACATAGTCATTAATGTGAGAATCCATTTGCCTTTCTCAACAAACCTGCTTCTCAACTTGGAAGTCTTTCTGGACCATCTGGCCTCACTCATTTCAGCCATCTATAATCCAAAAGCATTGGCCTAAGGAGCCCATGGGACAGACTGAATGCAGTAAGGGCTCGTTTCAGGACACATTGCCCCTTCGAACAAAAATAATGAAAAGTATTTTTGGTCTCTCCGGATAATAAAAAACGTGATAACAGAAACAGAACACTTAGTTTTCATTACACAGCCTTCTCTCAACCCCAGGGATAGCATGTAGGGTTGCATAGCTCAGCAATGTGAGAGGCCACATCGGTGGGTAAAGGTTTGGTCTTCTGTGCTGTTGTTCGCACCTTCACAGCAATGCTACTAACTCTTCCTCGAGCATATCTTTGTGCCTGTTTCCTTCACCTGAAAGGAGAAGATATTGACTATCCACCGTTCTACTAAAAAAAAAAAATTGATGGGTTTCTCACAGAAGACTAAAATATTCATTGAAAGCCCAGAGAAATCCTTGGGTACTGGATATTTTCAGAAGCATTCTGAGTACACCCTGCTCCCATGGAACCAAAGGATTGGGACATACATGGAAGCTGGATGTCAGAACCCTTCCAGAAGCAAAGGGCCCATTGTCCAGGAGGGTTGGGGGCTGATGCCCCTTATCATATCTTACCATAAATGGCCAAGTTCCAAAACTCCCCAACTGAAACTTGCCCTGTCAATGCTTTCCCATACCAGTGTGTTCCCTTAAATCTTGCTTCAAACCCTGGACTGGGAGACACATTTGAGCTCTGCCTCTTGTCTCCTTTCCAGTTGACATCGCAATAATGTTTTCTTTACTCAAAAAGTCAGTACACAGTGCTGGCTTCTACTGCATCAGGCAGCGAGCCCTTGCTCAGTGACAATGCCATTGCTGAGATTCAGAGGTCACGTGGTCCTCACTTACCATACAGGTTGGGGTTCTCAACGTTCATTCGCTGCTTTTGAGCTTCAAGAAAAATACGGATATTGATTCCTCTGGCTGCCGAGTCACATCCCAGGAACCTGGTGGGGATTTGTGTGCAGATGTCTGGCTCGTCAGCACCAAACCCCAGATCCAAGAGAATCTCCACTGGATCTTTTTCCCAAAATTCCAGCCATTCAGGAATGCTGCAAGAAGAAATGTGAACATCTTTATCCAGTAACAGTTCTTTTAACCAATAGCCTTATTTTTTCTAATCACCTCAACCACGCAGTTTCAGAAATTGAGTGCAAGGGGAATCCGAATAGACAAACAGCTGTTGCATTTCCTAGAGCTCAGATACACTTACCTAAAGGATGGTCCATTACCCCTACTCAGGGACTGCTTACCTGTACCTTAGCTGCAATGCCAATCACTTCATTTACCTGGCTACCATTGCAGTAGGCAAAATTTAACTTAAATAGGGCAAGGAGCTGTGGCACAGATGCCAGCAGCAATGCACTGAAATGGTAGTTGATGGCAAAACCAAAAAGGAAAAAAAACAAACCACAAACCTGTGGACAGTAGACTCAATGAATACTATTTTTAAAGAGTATCAGTGTGGGGAGTCCTCAGCTACCCAAACTTATTGAGGGACTAACGAGGAGTGATTTTAAGTCCGTCAGTAGGGTTAAAACATGTTCTGTGTATTTTTGGACTTGGCTGAGAAATAACAAGTGCTTTCATTCAATTGTTTTATTCAGCTTTGGCACTTAAAATAATAAATTGTATTTAGGTATACAAACTCACTTCCCCATTACTGGACTTCTCTCCTTGGTGACTGTGCTGTTGACCTTGTAGAACTCAAGGGACCCTACGGGAATAAGAACTCCATCATTTAAATTAGGCTAATTACAGTTCATTTATTTAGCAATTCACACATTCAGCAACAGCCACCTCTGGTCTCAGTGGGCAGGTGTTGTCACTCAGACACCACCCGACATCCCTTCGCTACTTTGCAATGTGACACAGAGATCTGGTGCTTTGCTGATTTGCTCGAGGAATCCGCCATGACCCTTTCCTGTGGGCCTTAAATGCCTCAGCTTGGATGTGTCCTAATCAAAGAACCAGAGAACGGGGGTACCAATCACATGACACCTTAATCAGAAAGAGGCTCAAGGGAGAAAAAAATTCTTCTGAGAAATCTAAATTGTGCTTGAAAGAGTTAATCTTTTGTCTTACTGACCACATTGTTCAAACTTTCATCCTACACATTTATACAGATATTTATTGAACATGTATCATGTTACAGGCGCCCTGCTAGACACCCAAGGGACAAAAAGAAAAAAAGACACAGTCCTGCCTTCCAGAGGCTCACAGTCTCATGCCCAAGAATGTAACTATTGATTGATTTGTCATTAAACATATTTTCAGTGCCATTAACTTATTTTAATTTATATTTAATTTTGTAAGACAACGTGAATATCTTTATCCATTAACTGGAAGCCATTGTTTTGCAGTCACCTCAACATAAAATACACTCACCATGTTAAAAATTACAATATGACACATAAGGCTCTCCCCCCTTGGCTATTACCCCCACCGATTCTAACCCCCTTCCTGCTGAATTTCTATGTCTCCTTACAGATGTTTTTCTAGGTAGTTACATACATGCTTTATAGTTTTCACACGTTTGCTTTATAAGCAATAACATACTCTATGTATCTTTCAGCATCTTGCTTTTTTTCACTCCTAAACTATGACTTGACGATCCTAGGTTAGTATATCTGGGGACTGTCCAGACAGTATCCAGTCAATAACCATTCTCGTTAGACTGACAATGGCTGGATTTTTTCCACACAGCCCTGTATACATACCTATTCCTTTTGTCACTGCACGTTATTCCATAAAACGGGGAGCCAATAACTTATTTGGCCATTTCCCCATTGTCAGATATTTAGCCTGTTTTTTAATTGTTTTTTTTTTTTTTATATGGTTCTTGAAATTTGGAGTTTAGAAATCCTTTGTTCTTTCTCTCATCCATCCATTCAACAAATATTTCTCAAGTGCCTATTTATAATTTCATGAAATCCACTGTTGCACGGGATGATTTTCCTGGGTGCACAGAGCCTGCAAATCACATACCTTTGTGGCACACTTGCAGCAGAATAGCAGGAGTTGAAACTGGTCCCTCTGGACAGGGCAGGAGGCTCTGAACACTGGTGCAGAGATCTGCAGAGTGGGGGTGGGGGGGAGAGCAACCGCGAGATGAGATGATTCAGATAGTCCCCTGGCGGCCCCTGTGCACCTTTGCCTCAGAGTGAACATTTGCATTTCCTCCTCATTCCTAACCATCCCACCATGGCCACACCGCTGAAGAAGGGAGCACACAGCCCAGGAGCTGATCCTCTTTGCAAGAGCGTCCTGTCACAGAAGGCGTGAGAATGTAAGTGTTAGGTCCCCGCTAGTGCTCATTATGAAGGTGACAGAATGTCTCACTTTTGACAGATGGCAAATCATTGGGGAACCTTTCAGCAAGACATCTTTGCTAGGCACGGACTTTTGGGAAGAACTTAAAATTACGTGATGAAAGGGGACAGGGAGCAGCCACTGCAGTGACTCTACATTAATTCTCATGATGGGGAAGGGATCGGAGCACAAGGTTAACAGTGTCTAAGTGCTGTCACCAGGCCCCTGCGGCCGGCCGTGTGCAGCAGTAACGAAGCCCTTTCTTACTGCAAAGACCAGGGTCCCTGCACCCAAAGACGCCTGTTTATGAGTCAATTGGAAGCATTTCCAAACAGAACGGAACCTGTTATAATAGAGTTCACTTTTACAGAGTTCAGCGATCCCATAGCTGCATCTGGCTTCATCACCTCTAACAGCCAGCTGGCACGAAAAGGGGATTTATCAAACAGTACAATGCAGTTATCAGTTTTCCCAAGAGGCCGAGTGGTCGCCCATGGGCAGCTGAGTCTGCCTGAGTCCTGCCCGCTGTCAGGGGGAAGAGCTGGGCCCTTCTGAATAATAAAGATTCTGTTTTAAAATAGATGCAGAGAACACACTGATGGTCGCCAGATAACAGGGGTTTGGATGAAAAGGAGGAGGGCTAAGAAGTACAATTGGTGGTTACACCAGTCACGGGATGTACAGTACAGCACAGGGATACAGTCAATAGCACTGTAATAACCATGCGTGGTGCAGAGGGGTGCTGGACTTCTCAGGGGAGCACTCCATAAGTTACGTACATGTCAAACCACCATGCTGTACACCTCAAACTATAAACAATAAAACACTGAATGTCAAGGGTTCCTGAAAACTAGATAAGTAAGTAAATAAACAAATGGCACGTGGCTTGCTGGGAGCCTTGAAGATGGCAGCAGATAGCCTTTCATTTACTGAGTCTGCAGTAGGCCTGCCATCATTCTTGTTTCACTCGGGGTTTGAGGGTCACACCTGATTTTGTCACGTTCAGCAGAGCTACCCAGAACTGCACTGGCCGTGGATGCAGGAGAAGCCACATGTCATCATGGTTGTAAGCGACTCGTGGGAGCAGAAGTGCTCCCTAACCTTGGCTCTCAATTCCCTGTTCAACAAAATGAGGTGATTGCCTGAGAGATCTCTGTGCTCCCTTAGGGCTCTGGGATCCTGGGAGCAGCAAAAATAAGTAATCCTTTAAGAGAGAAAGACTGTGACAAAATAGCATTTTTGGCATGAATTGGTAGGAGTCAGAGGGATACAGTTTTGGATCTTTTGCTTTTCAACGAGCTGGAATTATCCCGAAATGCAGGAGTGGCCGAAGCGCGGGTAGCCGAGTTCCCGGCCTCCAAGGGCTCACGGCCTGTCTCAGCGGTTCCCAAATCAGCGTGCGCCTCTGAATCGCCTCCCGGTGAGCTGACCAGGTGTCCTGTTTTAAATGGGACAGAAAACAACGGTCCTGTCCTGTTTCAAATGGCACATCTGGTCAGTCTAGTCTCACCGGGCGAAAATTCAAGGTGTCAGAGGGTGGACCGTACATTCCGTCTGAAACAGGACAGGGCCGTTGTTTTCTGTCCCGTTTATAACAGGCCGCCTGGTCAGCCTGTCTGAAGGCCTGTAAAAACACCCATTTCGGAGCCCCACCTCCAGAATTCACTGAGTCACAGTGTCTGGGCTGGGGCTTCTCAGGTGATGTGGTAGCTGCTCTCCGGGACCTCTTTGAGACCTGGTCTGTCCTCAAATTAGAAGTCTCACTGCTTCCTTCCTAACTTTGGGAATTATATGCATTATTTCCCAGCACAGAGCATGATGGTTAATAACACTGGCAATATAAAAACATGGATGTAACTGTTCTGTGAACAGGTTCTTATGAAAAGTTGAATTCTAGTAGAATGCCATTTATACATACATTTTAATTAAATCCCTCCCCTCGCCCCACCAACTCAGCATTTGTTGATTTAATTTGCTAACTCCTTTATGACATTTAAGGAAACTCTGTTTCTCTCTGGGTTAGTGAAAACATTCTAGGCACTGTGGCCTAACCAGTGACAAGTTCCCAAGATCTGAGTCGTTAATTAAGAAACCCCTTTGCTTTCGTTTCGTTTATGGAAGAGATGGCTGTAAAGTAACAAAGTGAAGTAACACTCATTCTGCCACCTACCTCTGGTAGTCTCTCTCGGTCATTGGAACCACTCCTTCCCCAGGCAAAAAAACTGCAATAAAAAAAAGTGTGGGGAGATAAACTTAATTTCCTTTTATCTCATGGAAGATGATCTCATCCTTAAATGAACCAACATGGGATTGAATGCCCTATCTGAGGTTGAGTAGGCCTGACATACAAGGCATCTCTGTCGTGAGCAGCACAGAATGCAATTAATGGCTAAACTGGGTGGCAAGCCCTCGAAGAAGTGTGGTTGGTATGTGCTCAGTGACACGGAAGTCAGTCAGCAAAGGTTTCGTGGAGGAAGTAGCACTTGTCAAGAATTTGATGGTTGGAAAAGAGGTGTTATTGTGAAAGAAGTGTGTCTATAGCAAGTGCCAAACTCAGTGGTAGAGCAGGTCTGATTAGGTCAGAGGAGTGGCAGGGCAGGTCTGATTAGGTCAGAGGGCATTTCTGAATTCTCTCTCATGATACATAAGGATTAGAAGCAAGGGGACAGGCAAGAAGAACACATGAAGGATCCGGTGTTTATTTAATACCCTCGGTCCATTTGTGTCATCTAATCCTTAAAACAACCTTTTAATTTAGGACCTGTCCTTAGTGTTCATAGAAGAAAAGTGTGACTCACAGAAGTTGAGTAATGAACCCATGACCATGCAGATCCAGAAATGTATCATTATTGTTATTATTGATCATAGCAATAATAATTGCTTTATGGATGGAGCATTAGCTTTGTGTGAGGCAATGTGCTAATCTCTTCCAATTCTCACAACAAATCCATGAAATGGGTACTATTAATCCGCAGTTAACAGTGAGGCAAACAGAGGCTCAGAGAGATTGAATAAATTTCCCATGGCCTGTAGGTGGCCATAGTTTATTTTTGTTGGTTGCTGTTGTTTCTTTTCAAAATACCGTATTGCCAACAGAATGTCTCATGGCTTATTTGAATGCCAGAAAGAGGAGTTTAATATGTATGTGTTGGGACGTGGAAAACCATAAAAGGTTTTTGAGTAAACCAGTAAATGTGAGAAAGATAATGCTGAAAGTACATTTGCCTTGTTAGTGGTGCTGAGGCCAAAATAGAAGAGCTAAATACTAAGTGTCCCAGAGGTCAATTTGGGGGCTGTGGTGGTATTCAGAACCCATGTCGTGACATGTCATTGCACAGATATCTGCAGAAGGAAATGTCAGAATATGGGCAAATCCCTAAGAAGGGTCACCAGTCTTCTCACGTCCTCTCACTTGTGGCTCTCCTAGGTACAAGTGTGAGACATGCATAAAACTGGGAAGTGTTGTCGCCCTGCACTTCTATGAAAATGTGAAGTTTTTCACCATAAGAAAGATGATAGAGGATGGGAGAAATTTTGGAAAAACAAACCTGAATGATTAAAACATACAAAAGAAGGCTGAAAATAATCAAGGGATCTTCAGCCTGGAGTCAAAGTACTTATCTGGGTAGGGGTGCATGCCTGGATCTCAAAGTGTCTGTGAACTTGTCTCTAAATGTCAAGTTTTTAAGGTGGAAGTAAGAATACCCATTGTTTTCAGCTCTTCTTTTAAAGGCTCAGTGACTCCGCTGAATTGCAAAGGAACACTGGTTTAAAAAGGAAGACCAGAGGTATATTATTGAGGTATGAGTCAATAGTGGATTCTTAGCTCAGCTCAGAACACACAACTACAACTTAAAGAGTTAGTGAGAGCACAGATACAATAAATGTCTGCCCTACAAAACAAATGGAACTTTGTCACTACAAGAGTCATATAGGGTGAAAAACATGAATCTGTGATAAAGGTTTCAAAAACAAGTAGGGATATAAATGGCTGCTGTGCTACCCCTACCAATCTCACTCCCATAGCAGACATCACTAATCAATCACATCACTCATAGAGCCTACAGAGGCTCTCAAAATCACCAGGAAAGCCACTAACTACTGATTGAATGAGATAAAGCTTATTTGCCATCCTTTGTTTAGGATAAACGTCACGTGTGGATTTTTGAGAAAAACAGTAATTTCAGGGCACATATCTAAACTTTACAAATCGCTAACTTGAAAAAGATACACAACCACTTCACAAAACTTCTAAGGAGCCACTGCCAAGGATGGAATATTAAGCCAAATGATCATTATTATGACACAAATGTGACATTTTTCAAATGTCCTCTGTGACATCTGGTGACAAATACTCATGTAAGTTAAAATATCTGACTCAAAGCTATGTACCAAGTTAGAAAAGAATTAAAACTCATCTCTTTCTTTTTGCCCATGACATCGGTGGTTTTAAAACTTTGGGTTCTAGCAGAGAAATTCTGTTGCAAAATTCCAGTCCTTTCCATAGACAAAAAGGGAGCCGTTCTGACAATGTCCTCCCGTGTATTAGCTCTTCCTTTGTGCTGGGATGCATCGCCGAGGTCCGGGGTTGTAAAATATCATTTGTTCAGCACCAAATCGCTCCCCTAGACAGGCATTGCTAATCCACTGCCGCCTCTCTCTCATCGAACTCGGCTAAGTCTCAGAGCTTCTTAAACCATAAAGCCGCTGCCAACCGGCTGAAGTTGTCACAAGAGAGGAAGCTGTTTGTCACTTCATTAACCCTGTTAGAGATGCAAGCACAGTATAATTTTTGACCATCATAATGCAATGGCTTGCTGCCATAAAAAAATTAATAAGTTGCCCAAAATGGAAGGTAAAATAAGTATTTCTCATTTTGAGCCATTGTTTTTCCTATTCTCCCTGTTCCCTTCCTACCACTGCTACTTCCATCTACTGCTTGGCCTGTGACTCACAAAGCCAGGCTCCCTCGGTGCCCGGTTAGCTCATCCGGAGAATTCTGGCCTTTCTGAGCATCTCTTCTCTCCTAAAACATCCCACGGTTCTGGGACTTTTGGCGGCACGTTCTGCCAGGACCGCCACTCTCATCACCGCCTCAGTCTTTCCTGGTCACCTGCTGTCGCTCTGCATTTCCTAGAACTTGTGAATGGATGTGTATATCCAGGCCAGGGGTCTGGCACTGTGGTCGCAGTGAATTGCTCAACGTGTCAGAGGAAATGATCCATTTTTCCGAAAAAACCCTAGCCCTGAAGGCCATCTAGTCATCCAGAAACTCCGTAACCCTTCCCCTAGGGCATCTCCGTGAAATTCCCATGCCTGCACTGGTCTGGTGGCCTTGCCTCATGGATCACGGCCCACAGCCCTGCCATCGATGCTCAGGAGCAAAATGGTTGCCAGGAAACCCAGGGGAGCCCCAAAGAAGAAAAGAAGCCCCTAAATTAGGCAGCATGTTTTCCAGGGAATGTGCAAATTGGACCTGGCTAGGTCACAGAGGGGGTGGTTTTCTGGCTTGCTGACACATGCGAAAGCCTTGACACAGTTTTAACACCAGCTGGGGGAGGGCCTTCTCGCCTGCCATCTTACAGCCTGAATGACACTGAGGGGACGGTGGGGGTGTTTGAACCCCCTCACCCACTCCCACCCTCGTTGATGTGCAGACACAGTGCTGATATCCTTTGTTAGACTCCTTAGAGTAGACCCTTTCTTCTTGTTTAAAATGACACAAATGTCTGCCTCCATCTATGCATTCAGACACGCAGCCTTCTCTGCTGCCGAGCTCAGATTTTGGAGAAAACCAAGCCAGGGAAAGTCAATGTGTTTTTTTGTTTTGTTTTGTTTTGTTTTTAATCCACAAGATAAGCCTGTTCATAAAATTGTACTAAAATTATTAAAAATTAATTCATTTCACTGCTTGACTTTCTTTTTGCATTTCTGGGCTCCCTGGGTCCTGGGGGGCTTTCAATGTTCCTGTGTGTTCACTTCCGTACTGTCCAACCCTCAGGCCCAGGCCATCAAGAGGCCTGCACAGGGCAATGTGACATTATTATGCCTTGCCTTTTGGAGGTTTTTTTGGGGGAGGGGTAGTGTTTATTTTTGTTATTTTCCACTTTGCCAATTTGTGAGGTAAACTTCCTGGAGTCTGAGGATGAGCTTGTCAGGGTCAAGTTCTTGCTTCTCTTTGCCTGTTTTCAATAATGAACCTGAGCCTGTGAGGCCCAAGCTGGTGGCCCTGGTCTCACCGGCATTGGGATTCCCAGAATTTCCATAAAAACTCAGAAAATTCAGCACCACTGGCCCACGCTTCCTTAGGACAGCAATCTGTTCAAGGCGACATGCTCTGCGGTTCTCTGCTTTCTAGGTCCTGCCTGCTTGGTTTGTAAGTGGTTCCTGCCTGGCTCCTGGAGGCATTTGAGTCTGCTTCCTCTAATCTGAGTGAGAATTTGACACCTAAGGAATGGCATAATGGGACAGACAAATTGCTCCTGTTACCCTGCATTTCTCAAGCTTCTTCAGGCTGCCCCAGGTAGAAGGTGGGATCCGTACAGATGCATCTGCCATGTAAAGTCGTCCTCACTCACTTCTCCACTTGCCTGGTTTGATATTTTCTCCACTTTTCTCCCCTTCCAAGAATTCCCTTATTAGGTTTTTAAAACCATATTTTATTTATGTTCATTGCAGCATTGTTTACAATAGCCAAGATATGGAACCAACCTAAATGTTCATCAGTAGACAACTTGATAAGGAAGAAGTGGTATATTTATGCAGTGGAATATTACTCAGCCATAAACAAGAACAAAATCTTGTTATTTGCAACAAGATGGATGAACCTAGAGGGTGTGATGCTAAGTGAAATAAGTCAGACAGAGAAAGACAGATACCATTGATTTCACTTATTTGTGAAATCTAAAAAACAAAATAAACAAACAAGCAAAACAGAAACAAACTCACAGGTACTGAGAACAAACTGATGGTTGCCAGATGAGAGAAGGGTTAGGAGGCTGGGAGGAAAAGGGAAAGATATTAAGAAGTAAAATTAGTAGTTATACAATAGTCACGGGGATGTAAAGTACAGTGCAGCAAATATAGTCCATGATATTGTAACTATGTATGGTGCCAGGCGGGTATTAGAGTTATTGGGGGGTCATTTCATAAGTTATATTAACATCTAACCACTGTGCTGTACATCTGAAACACATATAATATTGCATGTTGATTATAATTGAAAAAATTAAAATAAAAAAACAGATTTTACTTTTTAAGTTTTACAAGGGTTGATTTGGAGAAGAATTAAAGCAAGAAAAAAGTGTTCTCAGCTCTATTCCATGCATCCCCTTGCCTGGGTGAAAACGCCAGTTCTGATTCCCTTTTAGAGACTTGAGTCTCCAGCCACCCTCCCTCCTGTTAGGTGGACTCCTGCCATCTGAAGCAGCAGACACCGCACTTAACCCTGCAAAATGTATCACTGGAGAAGATGTCGTGAGATATGCAGAAGGCACTAATTAGCACCTTTATTGGCTTTGAAAGCATTTTTTATTTTGGTTTTCCTAAGCATTTCTGACTGATTCATGGAAGACATTTGGTTCTTTGGAATATCGTCCAATAGACTAATCAAATTGCATTTTCACAGGGCTCTGAAATAATAGCATTCTCTAGCTTTCTGTGTGTTTAACTCCTGCATGACCAAGACACTTGGAAGAGGTAGTCGGCAGGGTTTGTCTCATGTGACAGGTTATTAATCGATATTCTCAGACAAAAGAGAGACTCTTCATTCTTTCTGACAGTCATGCTCAAAACCATAATGATTTGCTTGTCTTCACTCCCATATCTATTTCTTTTCCAGATGCTGTTGACTCCTCTTTTCCATCCCATTGCTGACACCCACCTCCAGCCCGCATCACCTCAGGCCCAGGTGACAACGGCTTCTCCGAAAGGGATGCACACCTTCCCCCCATGGCCAGGATGAACACTGGAGCCTGCCGTTTCTCTTCTCAGAGACCATTCGCAGCTTCCTACAATAGAGATGGCAAATGGGGGCTTCGCCCCCACGGCGCTGCACCTAAGGCAGCCATCGCTTCTGGCTGGTGACCCTCTATTCGGGTGAACAAAGATACGGCTTCAAAACCCTAGTCCACGCAGACCCTGGCTACAACTATCTGTCCTCCGACTAGAACCCAAGCTGATGCTTCTTTGCTAACTCTGCCCTGAGACCGCAACTGTGGGTTCTGAGGTATTTATAGCCTGACCTCACCCTATTTAACAGATTTAAAAATGCCTGTCTTTGCTCCCTAGCATGAAAGTGTTTCAATCTGGTCTGACCGCCTTCCATGTATGTTCCTGGAAACATTTAATTTTCTCCTCATTTTCTCCTTGGTTCAAACTCCCATTGCTTCTACCAAGTGACAGTGTCTGGCTTGGCCTCTTTGTTTTTCCCAAATCATCTCTCTCTGTGATCGACTAGCTCAAACCTGACCACATCTTCTTTGTAACGGTCCAGTTTCACTAAGATCCTTTTGTGGATTAGCTTTGGGGAAATCAGGTGTCTCAGTAGAGGATTCCTGCCACAACAGATTCATGATTTTGTTATGGAGGCCCATCACATCCCTAACCATCTGAGGCAGCACAGACCACGTGCCAAACGGACAAACCCACAATGGATGCGACGGACGTTCAGAGGAGAGGTCGTGCAGGTGTCAGGAGGGGCCTTGCAGAGAGTGTGGGACTTGAGCCAGGACTCAAAAGAAGGGCAAGAGGTGACTGGAACCAGAAAGACTTTATGACTGAGGGGATTGGATGAAGAAAGAAAAAAAAACCACAAATAAAAATTGAATGAGAGGGGATGAGACTAGAGGGCCTTTTAGAGAATTGGTATAGGAAGGTCAGAGTGACATTCCTGAGAGCAGGAGCTATGTATTCCACATCTGTCCCCCTCCATCTAGCACAGGTCTTTGCTCTGAATGTTTTTTTGTTTGTTTGTTTTGTTTTTGTTTTTTTATAAACATTAAGGGAACATCTAGCAGATTACATTGGATTTACTTTGACCTTTTCTTATAATAGAGACCACAAAATTCAGGATTTGATTCCCTAAGTTCTTATTGTTTAATAAATTTCTTCTGGAAAGAGATGTTTACTCCTCAGGGATGTTCTTGGAGATTGGAGAATAGCTAAATACTAAAAAGGAAAAACGAATTCACCAACCATCAAGTCATCAATGGGCCCACACACTGTCTTTCGGCTGGAGGAGTTAGTTGTAGTGTTTGTACTTAGCAGCTGTGCTCAGATGTGCTGTTAAGCAGGTGTGCATCACATAAACCTAACGTCACCACATGCATGTGGTGTGTGAGTCTGGCCTTGCGGCATCGTGGTGATGCACTCTCTGAGTCAGACAGGGCTGACGGTCAATTTGTTTTCCGGGGCGGGAACCCAGCTCTAATATGGAATCCAGGATTAAGGACATGTGAGCAGCTTGAGAAGAGAGACCTTACAGCCATGACCACGGTCCAGTTAGCACAACTTACCCTGAAGATGCTCTACCTGTCCAATTGTGTTTGTGGTTACAGGAAGGTCTGTGAATTCTGGTTGAGTTCAAACCGAGAATCAAACTCATTTGCTTGTGCAGCTGGAGACCACTAAAAGGAGCTGATCTGTGTGCAGTGGTGGTGATTCCGGGAAAGGAAACAGTAAGAAATTGAAGGATGCCACGAGGCTCTTCCCTCTTGGCGATTGCTTGAGATTTTGCCACTTGCTTGAGTTCTGGTTAATGGAGAGTCTACTGTACTTGTTTCTGGTGGAAATAACTAGACTTTGAAGTCAGATTGATCTGAATTCAAATCACATCTCCATGTCTTACTGGCTGTGTGGTTTTAGACAAATTTCATAACTTCACTGAGTCTTTGTTTCTTTAGTATTTAATGAGGTTAATCTGTTTTGAGTACTTTGCAATAATTTTTATATATGCAATAGGCACTTGATACACGAAAAATACTAATTATAATCATTATTATTATTTTTGAGACTGAAATGTATAGAAATCAGAAACCTAGTGAGCCTCAGGAAAAAAACACAATAACCAGAAAATTTTCCTACTAGTAGGCATTACTTTCTCAGCCATATCCATTTTCAAAGAATTTTGTTTCTTGAATTTTAAAATTTCTGGAATTGAGGTAAAACAGCTTCTTTGGATTTCCAGAGAAATTATTTGACATATCTTTTTTATTTTAAGATTCAGACATGGCCATTTTACATTTCTGTAGACACTTGGTTGACATAAAAAAGTTAGTGTTGTCCTGCTTCAAAAAAATTAAATTCAAGAGGCCTGTGGCATGGCCCCAAAGGCTGGTGCCCAAGAGTCAGAAGACCTTGAGAGAGAAGAAAACATTTTGACTTTTCTAGCAGCAATGTTGTCGTGAAGCTTTCCTTCCAGGGGTTTCCATGCATAACATGGATAATAAATTATACTAGTTGTCTAGATTAGCAGAGATTTGGTCATGTTCAAACGTCCAGCGAGATTTTGGTCCATACCCAAAGAGCCTTGATATTTGGTCCTGTCCAAAGCGTGTATCGTTCATCTAAATTTTGCTCTTCTATCAGGTTCGAACCCCAACACATGTACCTCACCCCACATGCCATGCCCAGCTTGGCTACTCAGGCAAAAAGGGTTATTATTGGCAATGCAGCCTCAACACCATTACTGGACCAATAAAATGGTAGCATTTTTGTGTATGAATTTTCTCATTGGCATGTGTACCACAGGGATACCTGCTTGGGTATTCAGGGGTACAGGAAAAATAATCAGTAATGGCAAAAAACCCCAAGTAAAGTAAAAAATGCAAAACGTTAGTTATGGAACAATAAATGTTAAGCTTGAATTAATGAAGACACTTCAAAATTAGATCACATTAGTGAACGATGATTGGTGAGGGCGTGGCTATGAGCCCTTCCCCCAAACTGCTCTTCTGCCAATCCTTACGCACATTTCAGAACAATCCATTTGAGATGTTTCTAGAACTTCCTCAAACATATAAATACATCTGTAGCCAGACCATTTGATCAGTTTAGTTATTGACTGAGTAAAAAGTGCATTGTCTTTAATCATGATTCTTTTCAAGTACTTTTTAAATTTAATGTTTAAATACTTGATCATCATTATCAATATTTAACTGTATTGCAAATATTTTAAAATTAAACCTGTGGTTTGTACTTTTAGTGTGATAATTTTTCTTTCCTAACATATTACCTAATTTCCACTATTTTATATCAAGATAGGCACTGAACAAAAGTGTCAGTATTTAAAAACAGCTATTTTAAAAACAAGGGGTATGATTTATAGAAATGGGTTTAAAAGAGATACACAAGTGAAAAAAGGTTGGGAACCCCTGGCTCTAAACCAAAAGTGCAAATAAATGTCATGGACTATTTGAACCCAGGGACGTTTTCTTGGAGTGAACAGGACCGTCATACCAAGGACATTTGGTGTTCAAATACACTCATGGATGTTTTCTGATAAGACTATTAATAAATTTCATAGACTTTTTGATGTGGTCCAAATGTCTGAGTGGACATTTTGGACAGGATGAAATGTCCTGCAAGTGTCCTTTAGAGAGGTAACATGTCTATAGAGTCAGACAGACCCAAGTTTAAATCTCAGCTCCCTTAACTACTAATTGGGCTACTTTGGGCAAGTTACTTACTTTCTGAGCCCCATTTTCTTCCCGGTAAAAGTTAATAATAGTGATGCCTGCCTCAGACAGTGGTTCTGATAAATGAGATAATATGTATAAAGTACAAAGCCGTGTGCCCTCGACGTATACGCATTTCTTTTCCCTCCAAGTTCCCATGATGCAGAGGCTGACGGGCCCAGGGTGCAGGGCTTTACCCAGCATAATGGTGGTGAACAGGATGGAAAATGGGCCAGAGTCCAGTTTAGTAAACTGAGACTTTAGGTAGCTGCAGAGCAGCGTGATAGCCAAAGAATCCCCATGAAAGGTTAAGACCCTACCCTGGCCACCTCAGGACACAAGAGGGAATCAGCAACAGGACCACAGAAGACCTATTCCACCTCCCCATTTTATTTGGGGCACAGTCCAAGGCCTGCAGGCCCACTAGACTCCTTCCTATGAGAGGTACTAGGTCACCTACCTGTAAGATGGATCTTGTGGCTACTTTAATGTATAAAGTCTCAGACATGATCAAATGGGGGAACCCAGTCTCAGAACGATTTCAACTTACAGTAGGTTGAATAGTATCACCCCAAAACTTTCTCTGTATCTGCAAGTTCACTTCAGAATGTGTCTTTTATTTGGAAGTAGAGTTTTGAGGATATAATTAGCAAAGGTAGGGTCATATTGGATTAGGGTGTGTCCTAAATCCTAAATCCAATGACCAGTGTTTATATAAGAAGAGTAGGGCCACAGGGAAAAGACCGTCATCTAAGGATAGAACGACGGGGCTACAAGCCAAGGAATGCCAAGCATCGATGGTGCTACATGAAGACAGAAAGAGTCAAGGAAGGATTCTTCCCTGGCACCTCGAGAGAGAATGACCTGACTGACACCCTGATTTCAGACTTCCCACCTTCAGAACTATGAGACGATAAATGTGTTTAAAGCCACCCCGTTGGAGGTCATTTGTAATGGCTGCCCAATGAAACTAATGGGTCACTCTATGTCATACGACAATTGTATGAGTATTTACAAGATTTTTCCTTCAGTAGTGATTATTTTTCTTCTTCTTCAGTTCCTTTTCATTTCACCACAGTTTTTCTCCCTGCCACACGCCCCACAACCTTCAGGTCCCCAGTTCCTGGTACTGTTCTAGCTTCCACACAATCCAGTGTGGCTCTTGGCTTGCCTAAATTCAGTGTGTATCCATCGCATTGTGACTAAGACCAGTGCATGGAAGGGCTAATAGAATTCGGGCCTCAAGTTCCTCCATCCGCCACTAACCAGCTGCGACCAGAAATCACGGCACCTGACCACTCTGTGCCCCAGATTCTTCACCTGCAAAGCACAAATGAACACCAGCTTTGCTACCACATGGGTCACTGAGTTTAAAATATGACAGATGAGAAAGGGCCTTGTAAAAGGGAAGGCTCAATTAAATTCGTAAGAAGCTATTCCATTATTATTAGAACGCTCACTGAAGACAGGACCTGGCAAGTTGAAACTGCATTTCTGATTTCAGAGCCTTTCTGATGCCTCTCCTTTCGTCCAGGTCTTCGCCTCATGTCTGTGCCTTTACAGGCCACTGACGTGATTCAGAGGAGGAAGGGTCATGACTTGTCTTTAATTTGGGGGAAGTGAGACTTTTCACACAGTTACTGACAATCCCAGCACTGGTGCTAGGCCTCCCACCATGACCTGGGCATACGCCTGTCAGTGAAGTCCTGGCTGTATTTCTCAAGTTCCTGCCTTTCCTTGAGTCTGAACTATTATCAACAGAGGTACTTAAATTCAATTTATTGGCAAACATCTCCAGAGACTTTGGGCGTCATGGAACCTTTATATTAAAAAAATACAGTAGATTCTCCATTAACCAGAACTCAAGCAACTGGCGAAATCTCAACAAGCCAGGGAAAACGTGTGGTGGCCGCTTGAGTTCCGGTTAACCGAGAGTCTCCTTACTTTCATCTGGCATCTACCAGTTGCTGTGTGTGCTGGTTAACTCAGAGTCCACTGCACATAAATAAGCTTGGCAAATAAGGAAACTTCAATGATATAGCTACTTTTTTAAGTTAAAAAAGAAAATCCAAATTTAAACTGGTCAATCTTAATTTAAAGGGCAGTGGAGAAAATGAAATAATTAAAATCAGCCAAATAAGTAACAGTGAGACTAATAATCTTTCCCTCTAATCACTAAACTCCTAATTTATGTCATTTTCACATACATAATTTATGGCATTTCATCCATTTTAAAACACATGTTTTTACATTTTAACATCTGTGACATCAGGATGTGTCCATCTTGCCTTTCATTAATTGCCAAGGATTGCGTTTCCATTTTCCTTTCTGAGTGAAACTTAAAAATGTGAGTGTATTTTATGATCCAGGGGTCTTGGTGGCTAACAAAGACAGTATTTTATTGGATGACAATGGAAACTGGGAGACTTGTAATTACATTTCTTTTTCTTTTTATAAAGTTCTTATCAAATCTCAAGTGTGATACATTTCCTGCCTTAAAAATACAGACTTGCACCATTTGCTAAAGAATTCAGTCACTTAAGTCTTTTTGAGAACAAATGGATCATTAGGAAGAGAGGATATGATTTTGAGACCAAAGAACAGAAAGAAACTAGATTTAGAAATAACAGTATAATAGAGTGCGAGGAAAAATAAAACAATTTCATTTCCATAATTACATGCATAGAATTCAGTGAGTTTTTGGCTTGAGTCTGAGCTAAAACCCCTATCCTTTCTGAGCCTCGGTCTTACATATCAAACCAAGTGATTCAGCTGGATAGTTCAGAGATTTGTTCCATTTCTACAAATCTCTGATACTTCTCATTTTGAGAAGATTTATTTGCACACACATGTTAATGCACCCCCGACGCGGGTCCACAAAATATTACCGGGAGGGTCTGTTTGTCTTACCGGTGTGGTCGATGACTGGCTGAAAGTTTTCATTTACAGAGACACTATAAAGAAAAATATTGTGAATCAAATGACGTGTGCCCATAAGTTATACTAAATTGCTTTTTAAACTAAACAGACAAGAGTAAATGCAGGGTAACACTTTATTATAAGAAGACTTTCAGAAACTAATGAACTTCCCAGGGACTGAAATAGTATTATGTTTTGTATTTATAAACCGATAGATAACTTTTGCAATAACAGAGGGATCCGTCAAGCACCCAGCTATAATGAAAATCTCTACGTGTCACACCTTGCTCCAGTAGGACTACCCACAGTTTTCATGAATCTTTGCAAGAGAAGTGTGTAAAGGCACAAAGTAACACTTACAAGAATTCAGAGTCCAGCCACTGCCGAATGCTTTCTTGTTTGGAATCTTCTACAAATGAAAAGAAAGCAGACCAGTCAGTCAAAGCACAACCAGCTGAAATGACTCTACTTCATTATTCAGCCACAATCCAATAGCTCCATTTCCTACATGTTTAGTCACATGTTTCTATAAGCATATCCATTCTTCCCCCAAGGCAAAACTTCCTGTTTTGCATAATCAGCCTCTCCTGAGAATGAAGTACAAACTTGCCAAAAGACTGTGACTTAAAGGAAATATAAACGGGAAGAAAAAGAAATCACCAAAGAGCAAGAGATGTAAGAATAATTTTGAAATTACCTGGCATAAATGCAAAGGGTGAACAAGCATAGGAGACTTTTGTCTTTCTCTTGTTGAATGTAAATCCACCTTGGCGCTACTCCTTATTGAATCACGACATTTTCCTAAGGCAGCTAGCCAGGGATGTTTATTTGCAAGGAGTTCTCTGCCAGGTTAGAAACCAAATTTGCATTCATTCCAGGGACAAACTGCACTAGATTTCCAGGATTGCCAAAGGCACCCTGTGTCAAAAAGGCACCAGTCTTTTAAGGTGGATCTTTATTGCTGGCACAACAGAGAGTCAACAGGCAGAAAGAGAGGCTGTAAAGGCAGCATTTCCTGGGAAATATTTGTTTCCATCCTGGTTGGCTATAGGCTACCCTGGGCCGATTTTCTTTGGCTATATCTTACCAAAGAGTAAGGTACCTGAATGAACCTTTCACAGGATGTCTGGTGACCCAGAAAGGCCAGGTGGACATAGGAGGTGTTTATTCTTCATTTGAGGTCCTGTGCAGGGATGGAATGAATTGGGTGGTGGGCAAAGAAGAAAAACCATGGAACAGCTGCATAATAGGGGAGAGAGAAGAGTTTTCTTACTTCTTATTCTTTAAACTATTAAATTCTGATAGATGCTTCTTGTAAGAGCAAGCAGATAAGAGTCTTTCAATAAAAGTGTTTGAAGTCTGAAAGGAAGTCTTGTCTCTGGCATGGACACCGCACAGCTGTGGGGGCCTGGGGACTTAGGATGAGGGGGTGTTGGTGTGCAAAGGAAGCAGAGTTCATTCTAGAGTTGGTCTGTTTCCATCTAGGAGGTCTGTGTTTCAAGTATCCACAGGGGAGTCAGAAGGGCCCATTTCAGCAGAGGATCTAAACAGACATTTCTCCAAAGAGGCTGTGCAGAGGACCAATAGACATATGAAAAGCTGCTCAACATCACTAATCATAAGAGAATGCAAATTAAAACCATAATGAGATCTCACCTCATACCTGTCAGAATCGCTATCATCAATAACTCAACAAAAAGTAAGGGTTGGTGAGGGTGTAGAAAAAAGTAATGGTGGGTCCTCAAAAATTTAAAAATAGAACTACTTTATGAGTCAGCAATTTCAATTCTGGGTACTTTGCCAAAAAAGTCCAAAACACTAATTCAAAAAGATATGTGCACCCCTATTTTCATTGCAGTGTTGTTTATAATAGCCAAGATATGAAAGCAACCTCGGTGCCCATCAATAGATAATTGGACAAAGAAGAGGTGGTGTACAGCACATGCAATGGAACATCACTCGGCCATACCAAAGAATGAAACCTTACCATTTGCAACAACATGGATGGACCTAGAGGGTGTGTGGCTACGTGAAATGAGGCAGGCAGGGAAAGACAAACACCATTGATTTCACTTACATGTGGAATCCAAAAATCAAAATAAATCAACAAACAAAACAGAAACAGACACACAGATACAGAGAACAAACTGATGGTTGGCAGATGGGAGGAAGTTGGGGGGCTGGATAAAAAAGGTGAAGAGATTAAGGAATATAAATTGGTGGTTACAAAACAGTCACAGGGATGTAAAGTACAGCACAGGGAGTACGGTCACTAATATGGTAATAATCACGTGTGGCGTCAGGAGGGTATTAGGCTTGCCGGGGGGATCACCTTTTAAATTATATAAATGTCTAACCACTATGGTGTTCATCTGAAACTAATATAATATTGAATGTCAACTATAATTGAAAAAATACATAATGAAAATGATTTTTCCAAAAGAAAAACAAAAGAAGGGCCTATGTCATAGAAGTCTCTGGCATCATGCCAGGAGCACAGGTACCTTCAAAGCCAAGTCCTTGTTCCAAATTCATTTTCCCACAGCCCAAGGCGCCCACATCCCTCACCACCTACAGCAGGACGGTTTCAGACAGCCCGAGGCCCCGTCCTCACCCAGCATGGGGACTCTGTGACTCTGGCATTCCTCCTCACAGTTGGGTACCAGCTGCTCATCCAGGGGAGCCCATGACTTCTTGGTGGACCTCAGGATGCCTCTCCTGCTTTTCTCCTGGCTTCCTGGAAGGTTGTCGGATTCACGTGACTTCTCCGCCATCCTAAGAGAGAAATCCGGCACCCTGATTTAAAAGGTACACGCCAGTCAGACCCTGGGGGCTCCATTTCAGGCTTGGCGCAGGGAGAGGGAGGAGGCCCGAGTGCTCGCAGCTCAACGCGTGGATCCAGGCTCTCAGCCTCCGGGAGCCTGGCTCACCCGCCCGAGCCGAGCTCCCTGTTTCAATGCAGTGAGATGGTCCCCTCTCCACGAGAGGCAACTGGATTCCAGGGACTAACGTGGCCTAAGGTGGCTTCACCTGTCACCAGGCCACATCCACATTCCATTTGGTGGTGTGGGGTGTGGATGTAGAGTAAAGAAATTGGAATTTGGGACACACCCAGCCAAAGAGAAAGTTTACTGATGAACATAATAGGTATCCTTCAGATTTATCCAACCGTCTATAAAAATATTTTGAGAGACCCCAAATGTAGAACATGAGGGCTTTGGCAGTAGATCAACCAGGCCGAGTCCCATCTCTGCAATGTATTGTGTGGCCCTGTGTGAATTATATGACCTCTTTGTGTCCCCTCAGTTTTGACGGCGGGATAAATTGTACTGAATTTTAATAACTGTTAACCTCAGAAGAGTACATATTATGGACGAGATTGCATGTTGAATTCTACACAGCCCTTATTTCATCTCACCGTCAGTGAGGAAGTAACCTAAATGTCACAGTTTTACGGTCAATTGAAGAGCAGAGCAGTTAAGTTGCTAACCCAAAGCCACACAGCCACCGGGATTTAAACCCAGGCTCTGAACTTGAAGCATGTTCCCATTGACTGTGAAAGCTGTGCTATCTACCCTATAGGGTGGTTGGGACAATTAGAATGTTGAAAATATATCCATAATGTGCACACGGCACAAGAAGTAAAGGCTGCCCTCGTCATCTCATTTGACGTTCATTAATGTCTTTGTGCGGCTCAAAGAGGAAGACAAGGAGGCGGCTGCCAAGAGTAGCTGTGAGAATTGTTTAAACGACCCAGACTGTTAGCACGCTTAGAACAAGGGCCTCCCTCTTACTCATTCATATGTATCTAGTACATGGTGAATTCTCAGCACATAGTAGGTGCTAAATAAGGGTGTACGAAAGTGAAGTAGCAATGCTACCGTTTAAAACCACACCTTCTGACCAAATTCTTTCTATGTCATCGACGTGAATTTGCATTGGCTTATTCTTCAAGGTTAGAGAGATGATCAAACCATCAAACACCCACTTGGGCAGCCTGTCTTGCATCTCTAAACTTATGCATGATCCCTGGTCATGTGACATGTAGACCACCCTTTCTAATCAGCTTATCAGCAAGGCGAGTCATTCAGATTTATTGTAAACACCTGTATATTCTAAGTATAGGTGAAAGAATATTCTAGGTGCAACTGGCAGGAAGAGTCTCCTTATCTGCTTTATATATTAAAATTCTATCATTCCTGGGAAATGTAAACATACATTTATTGTTATAATAGTAAATTATTGCAAAAATGGGTGACAATTGTGATGACTATTAATATTATGTAAAAAGTAAAGCAACTACTCAAACCTTTCAGTTAATTGAACATTTGGGCAAAAGGTGAACAGCTTATACTATATTAACAGTAAGCATTCTAACCAGTCAATGTCAAAAAGTTAATTATAGGAATATCCTCTGGCAGTAAACATTTATAAAAATTTCAATGATAACACAAGAAAAAACAATACACATTAGATTATATTTCTAACCTTTATAGAATTGTTTGGCAGACTAGGATTCATAACAGTAGATACAATAAACTTTAGGAACTGCATTTAATTTTTAGATATTTATGTAAGCTTTGGGTATTTGAGTAAAAAAAAGTTCTCTTTGGCGGTGTCCTGTATCTTGTCATATGAATTATACCCAGAGCATCGACACCGACAGTGCAAAATCTCACAGGAAGAAAAACTCCAAAATGCTTACAACATTCATGAAATAGTGGTCTCAATAAAGGATCAGGGTTTGAAGAAAGGAAAAACGTACTATTGGAAAAATGAAATTCCCCAAATAATTGTGCCCTTTTACTGACCTCAGCTGAAAGTCAGCGTGAGAGAGTCTGCGCTGTAGTGGGAAGCTGTCAGGCAGCTGACAAATTGCTGGATTTGTTCAATTTTAACCTAGCTTCCACGTTTTCAAATATCGTTAACGCTAAAAATCATCAAAGTTTTAGATGGAAAGTGTTGCTTTTTTGGTACGCCCCCAGGCTTGCCTTCTACAATGGCATGTTTGACCCCGGCCTCCAGCCTTGAACAACCAGTGAGAACGTGCTTCCTGCCAGCCCCGCTGGACTTGGCGTCAGAGCAAGGACAAGCCTGCCAAGGAGAGTGGGAACCCTCGCTAACCACCAGGGTCAAGGGCCGGTTTGTAAAGAAAAAGTCTCTTGTCCTCTGTTTTAGTGGCTGCCTTCCCAGTGAGTAAACAAATCTGCTTCAGGAAATGGACTCGCTGATGCTTGAGTGACCTTCCTTGGCACCCACTGGCTTGACCCCCCAGAACAGCCCTTTGGAAAGAGACACAGATCAGGTGGCAGCCCCGACATGCCCAGTGGACTGACAAGGCAGAAGTTATGGCATGTGGCCTCTGCTGATCCCTCTGGTAATGTTTCTGTCCCCGGAACATTTGGAACCAAATTCTTGTCAGCACTGACTTGGCCCAAAGTGAATCTTTACCCTGGGTTACACTGTCCCCTGTGCAGTCCCTTCTCTCTCTTCAGATTATTTCTATTCTGACTGCTATGTCATTAATCCTTATGTGTTAAAACTCCCATTAATGTGGGAAATTTCTTATAGTATCATGTACAATTTTTAAAAAGAGGATGAAAAACTATATATGCATCAAGAACTAATTTTGTATAAAACAAACAAAACCCAATGCATTGAAAAGACAAAAAAGAAATGTACTGACATGTTGTCAAGCTTTCATAATTTTAAAAATAACTAACATGAGGGGAAAATGGCTTTGTTTCATTACTTTTACATCCCACTTTCTTTCAAGCCATCATAAGGTCTCAGATAGTGTCAGACTTGCCTTGCTCCTCTCCAGCCTCCGTATAGGGTGACGTCCCCAGGAGCAGGATTTAAGACAAGTATGCATAGAGCGCCGGATGTGCTCCAGGGAGACCTGCCCTTTTCCCAGCTATACTACTTACAGAAGTTTAAAAGGAAGCCTCTAGAATGCCTCCTGCTCTCAAAAAGATGATTACCACGAGCCCAATACCATTCACCTCCCTCCACACATTAAGAGAACAGCCTGCGAGGCTGACACTCTAGGAGAACTCATTCATGCTTCTCACCCTAGGAGACCACAGGACTAACCCCATCATGCCTTAGAGCCATGCTCATATGGCAGTGAACATTGCCTCATCTGACCCGATTTCCCCCTTGCCGACTCTCCCAACCCCTGTGACCTTGGGAATTCATGGACTGTCACCTACCAAACCCCCTTTACCTTAAGCTCCTCACTGAAGGTCCCTTTACCTCCTTTCTCTAATTGAAACCTGGACACAACTTCTTTGGCCACACTCTCAAGATGCATCTTTTTCTTTTTTGCCTATTGAAAGGGGACCCTAGTCCTAGAGATGGTATAGATTTCCTCCACATTCTTCACTGTTGATTGCAGACCTTGTTTCCTCTATTCTTCGAGACACATACTATCAGACTATGAAGGCGTCAACATCTAGGACATTTGCCCCCATGTACTGAAAATGACCAAATGTTATTTCTGTTATCTTTCTGGAAGATTCCATTATCAATCTAGATGACCCACCAACACCTGACCACTCCGTTCAATAATCTGCCCCTTTCAACAATCTTTCCCTGCACTCGATCCCCTTAGTCATAATTCGCCATCCACATCTCCCATTCTCTTTATAACCCTCTCACACGAGTATGCTGATAGTGAACCATCAGTTCTTCTCATTTTAGAATATTCAGCAGCATTTGATAGAATTGAGCACTTCCTCTTAATGAAAACAATTATTTCCATTTGTTTTTTTAATATCACACTCTTCCAGATTTCCTCCTACTTCACTCAAAGCTTGGTTGCAAGCTCTTTTTTCTGGTTTTCTCCTTTTTGGCTCTAAATTTTTAGTGTTCTATAACTCAATCCTCTACTCCCTCTTATCCTGTCTATGTGTTCTCCTTATGTGAGGGTGGCTTTAATTTCTCTTCTGTAATCCCATAGTTCAGTGTAAATCACATTGTTTTGTGTCTGTGTACACTCTATTTAACCATCCTGAGATTTTCTTTAAAGATCAAGATCCTAGCTCTCATATCATAATTTTATGGAAAAGATACTCAATGTGCATTAGTTGAATGAATGTTTAAATGAATATGAATAAAGAATTAAGAAATACCAAAGCAAATTTGGTTATGAAATCATTAAGGATTTCATACCTATACATAGATATATGCACATCCATTAAGAAAGGAAAAATCTGTGTTAAAATTGTAACACTCAATATACAAGTGAATACAAGATGTGTGACTTCTGGAATTACAAGAGGTGCTCAAAGTGGTTACCATCAGTGTCCAGACACTTCTGATTACAGTAAACTACTGCTTGAGCAATGCTGACCAAAGTATCCATGTGTATCGCTGTGTATGTCTTTTCAATTTCTTCTCGAAGTACCGCCAAGTAGCAGGTTTTCATGGTACACCACATCCTCTAAGATCCCCCATTGGTAGAAGTCAAGAGGTGTTAAGTCAGGAGAATGTGGGAGAAACTCAACTGCACCTACTCATCCTATTCATTGTCCTGGAAAACGATTGCACACTCCTCGAAAGACTACCGTGCTTCTGCCATGTTCTTTGACTGTCCTGCCTGTCGCATGGTAATGCTAGCATTTATTTGATTAACACCATCTTTTGAGCAAATGTTATACTACACATTGCTACCATAATTAAATTCAAATTTGAAAAGTAATACGTAGATAACATCTCTTAAAATGTGTATACATTTTTTGGCACACCAGGAGCTGTGTATATGCACTTACAAGTACTGTCCAGAAAGTATCCAGCCATGTAATATGAAAAAATATAGGAATTTATGGCTGAATTTCTTCCAGACAGCCCTCATATGTAAATATTTTTTATACCTCCATTTTGAAGCAGAGCTTTCTGAGCAATCATTTGATGGCTACTTCTGCCATTTCAACCAACACTATCTGAGTAAATACCTTCCTTTATGTCTCTTACGTGCCTTCCAACAGCTAACAAGCAGACAAGGATCTTAATTCATCAGCAGGGAAACAAAAAAGTAATTTATTTTAATTAATCAACAAATTGTTAATTGCTTGCCTGACATTGGGCGTGTAGTTTTAACTTGCCTTGGAATGTAATTTCCTCTTGCATCATGGGAGAGAATTGGATGCGATAACTCCATAAGCTGGTTATTCTATCTTTAGCCTCCACATAGACTATTTAATATTTGGCCAATGGATCGCCCATTTAAAAAGTATTTTAAAGATATGTTCATGAAAACTATAAAAGTGAGAGGATTAGAACATCATTCCTATTTCTCATAGCTCCAAGAGACTACTCAGAAACTCATGCAACAAAGCCAAGCTGGGTCTGCCCCTCTGCTATTCCTTCCTTACTATCCAAGCAGCAAAGTCCCACAAACACTTGTAACAATTTCCAAGTGATTCAGCGAAGTAGAGGCAGATCCTGGGGAAGAGAATGTTCTGTCAACACTCTGCTGGGAGGAACAGGCCTTCTGTGATGACTTTTCTGTGGGCGACTTCCTCCCACCATGAAATATGTGAAGGGTGCTCACTCCTGCCTTTAGGAGCAAGCAGGGTTTACAGAAGGGGTAGTTATACCCAAGTTGGGAACCCAAAGTCAGTTCTCTTGGACTTGGAGTTTTCATCTTTTGCTGGTGAAATAAGTGAAAGATGATTAATTCAAGATCTGTAATGCAGCTTCCTGGAAACCGGAAGTGCCTACAGAGTTGGTAGAAGTGCTGGTAGAGTTGGATCAACTGATTTGTCCATGGCTAGTCCTGTTCCAATTCCTTCCCAATTTTGAGGTGATTTTTATTTCTCAATAAGTTCCTCTTTGCTCAACATTTCTACACTTGTCTTCTCCACATTTGCATTGCCTCATCCTGTGGATGGAGAATAAAAGGCTGTGGGGACATCTGTGATCTGCTTCCAGTCTCCATTCCCACATCTTTGCAATCCAGGGCCCTTCACACACACCACCTTCTGATGAGCTCAAACTTGCCCTCCTCACTGACCCCACTGGGTGAAGATCTCTCTACCAGCTTTGCCCTTCTCTTTACTGATTTCCATTTTATGAGTTCAAATAGAACTTATTTTATAGAACGTTTTCTCCTTATCACTCACCACTCCCACCCTAGCCTGCTTCTCACAGTCACAACAACCTGTGTGACCTCGTATTGTAGCAATACTTGGACTCAATTCAAGTCATTTATGAACACTTCTGCTTGTCCCTAAATGGGCTCCTTGGGGGCAAGAACCATGACATACACATTTCTGTATCTGTGGTATTTAGCCTAGGGCATGAATAATAATAGGTAATTAGCAATAACTGTTTAATTAATGAATGATTATTCTGATCCTAGACCTTGCTGTTGGTCTCAGTGGGTGGAAGTTGTGGCTTACTCATCTTTTAGTTTCTATCATATCAGGTATGGTACCATGCAGAAATACTAAAAGAGGAAAATGTTCATTCAGGGGCATAAAAACAGGCTTCTTGGAAGGGGAAGTGTTGGCCCTGGCTCTTGAAGATGGGATAAGGGATAAGCAAACTTCCAGACAAGGGGATTAGAATGCACGTGAGCATAGATTTCACCAAAGGGGTATTAAACAGTGGCTTTGCAACAATTAAACAGATGTTTTTCAATGTTAGCTTACTGAAATCACAAGTCATCTTAGCTCTGGTGTGATGAGTAATTTTATGTATCCACTTGACTGGGTCATGGGGTGCCCAGTATCTGGCTAAACATTATTTCTGGGGGCATCTGTAAGGGTGTTTCCAGAAGAGATCAGCATTTGGCTCAGTAGACTAATGTTTACCCCAGTGTGGATGGGCATCATTCAATCTGTTCAGGGGCTGAATAGGAGAAAAAGTTGACAGGGAATTTCTTTTTCTCTGTCTCACTGAGTGAGCTGGCACATCAGTCTCTCCCTGCTCTGAAACTGGGATTCATACCATTGATATTCCCGGTTCTCGAACTTTGAACTCAGAATGGAACACCACCACTAGCTTTCCTGGGTCTCTAGCTCGCAGTGGGTGATCAGGGAACTTCTGAGATCCTATATTTACGTGAATGAATTCCTTACAATAAGTCTTTCTATAGATAGATAAATAGAAGCAGACATAATAGATAGATGATAGATAGATAGATAGATAGATAGATAGATAGATAGATAGATAGATAGATATAGATGGATAGAGATAGATATATAATCTGTTTCATTTCTCTGGAGAACCCTGACCAAAGCACATGGTTATTTGTCTTAAGAATACTTTTAGTTCAGTTGTATTACACCTTTCTTCCATATACCTTTCCTAATATCTTTAAAAAAAATGACTGGCCAAGCAATTGACTTTAAGATCTTCAGGGTTATGCATCTCAAGTTTAAAAATATATTATTGTAAAATAAAAATTGCATCATTGCTCAGTCCACTAGGAAACCATCATGATGGTAAACTTCTTTAGTACATAAGTGAGCAAGAGTTTGGTCTAAGAACACACAGAGACCATCTGGTAGTGAGAAGGGATCAAGTTCTAAACCAGCTTCTGTGTTTGAAACTCTTTCCTACCTGGACTATGCTTATCTCCTCTGACATTAGAGATGTCATCATCCTTCCTTTTCAGCATGATCATAACCATAAAATCTCATGGAATGTGGAGAAGAAAACAGGGTTCATTTCCTATAAATTATTATAATAAACTGTCATGATATTACAACTTTGTACCCATTACACACACACACACACACACACACACACATATATATATATATATATAAAATCTATTCCAGATAAAAATCCACATACACAGAAATAGGTTTCTTATGCATTATTGAAAAGATGCATCAGAAAAGGTAGACTTTGTATTATTTCCTACAACTTGATGTGAGTCTATAATTATTCAAAAATTTAAAAAATTAATTAAGAAAACATAATACAAAACGTAACAAAAATAGAGTCCTACAAAATTCATCAAAATAAATTTCAATAGTGTTAGGATTTTATGGGAAAAAGTAAAATAAAAATAGCCCTAGAATAAAATATTGGTGAACATTTTTCTAATCTTGAAGTGGTAAATGCTGGTACAGAAATAACACTGAAGGAAATGAAGGGACATCATAATGGATGTAACCAGATAAGAATTTAAAAGTTACTGTAGTAAAAATAATAAACAAATCAAACAGTTAAAAATAAAAATAAATGTAAATGTATTTGCAGTAATATGAGACATTAAAAATTTTCACATCCTTAATCTATCACATGGAATCACAAATCAAAAAGAAAAAGATATATGGAAGTAGAAGCAATGTAATGATCAGGCAATTAAAAAATGAAACTCTATGAATGACTAAAAAATGTAAATGCCATGAACCTTATTAATATTTAAGGAATGAAAACTAAAAAGACAAGGGGTTACCATATTTCAGTTCCTTGATACAAATTCACTAGAGACAGAGTGCCTAGTAGGTGGAGAAACTGACACTAATCAATGTTTGTGGAACAATTAATGAGTAAGACCTTACAGGAAAGCAGTGAGGTAATATGTACCCATGTCTAAAAGGTACAGATATGGGGAGGAGGAAAAGTTATTTTTAGAGTAGAATGCCAACAAATAGAGGTAGAAAAATGATGCAACTAGTAGTAATAAACATTTTCAGTAATTAGATGCAGAAATGAGCGAGTAAAGGCGGTATGAGGAATAGGATGTCTGGATTTTCTCAAAATATCTCTTTAAGAAATACAAAGGGAAAAACAGTAACTGCAGTGGAGAAACTTAGCAGACACCATCTTAACCAGGGGTCCATATTCACGTGTCAGCAGGACGTAGCAATGTCCTCCTGATATGACGCACTGAGAAGGACACCGCCTTGTTTCTGTGGTATTCCTACCAAAAATGCATAAACTGAATCTAGTCATAAAGAGATAGGCAGTAAGTCCAAATCGAGGGACATTTTACGAAGTAACTAACCTGTTCTACTTCCAAAATGGCAATGTCATGGAAGACAAATACATACTTTAAAACAGTTTCTTTTGAACTCTGTAGTATAATTACAGGTATTATAAAATTGCTTGTTTTCTCTAGATTCCTTTTCTTCTTCCCAGACCACTCATTAACTCGTTGAGTTTGCCTTTGTAACATACAGAGATCACCGTGTAACCACACAGACCAAGGTCCCCACCATGCCTGGGCCATGGTCTATGAAGATGGCCGTGCTTTCCAAGGTTTTTCTAACACTCAGAGTGCCTCTGCCTCCGGCTCCCTCTGGGTTCTTCTCGCATCCTGTAGGAGCCTGCTCTGGGAGACAACCAGCCTGGAGGGGCAGCCCCCACAGGCAATGGGATCACAGTGGGCACGCCTGTGGGCACACGGTGGAGACGCTCTGAGCAAGGCCATTTAGGCCACATTCTGGTGTCTTGACTAGCAAACAGGAATAAATTTTACATAAAATCGTGATCATAATCAATTTCAATACCTAGTTGGGAAACTAATTTTAAAAAATCTCATGTGTTAGCATTATGAGGCGAGTATCATTGAACTCTGAACTCATTTGATTTTTTGATGACTGCTTCCTACTTTTAAGGTTTTAGTCCCAGTATTAAATTCTTTCCTAATATGGTATAATAACACAACGATAATTAGGTAATCCTTCAATGGGAAGTTATACTGAAAGGTTTATAACAAGAAAAGTAGACGTTCTTTTATTTTCTTATAACCTTCTTCAATTGCCTGGTTTAACAACTAAAAATACAGGACATGGAGTTACATTTGAATTTCAGATTTAAAAAAAAGAAACAATTTTTAGCATAAATATGGCCCAAGTATTATTTGGGGCATATGTATATACCCCCAAATTGCTGTTTATCTAAAAGTCAAATGCAATAGGTAGCTTTTATTTATCTGGCACGTCAACCCCAAGTTAGTTTTCTCCACGCTTTCAAAAGGACTTTTCACTTCAATAGCAAGTGCCACCTGTACCAAAAAATCCCATGTGGCCCCAACACCTAAGCTCAGTTTGCATATTTAGTGAATTCACTGGTTAGTTAAAAACCAAAGAGTTTAAAACTCTTTGCTTCATCTTAATGAGTTAGACCTCCCTCAGATAGTAAGGGGAAAAAATAATCAGTGAACAACACACGCAAGTCCCAAGATACAAAGAATAGCTACAAAAAGAAGGAAAATATTTCTGCATCTCCCCTCAGAAACATTGCTTGAAACAGTGCTCACAATATAGGGGGAAATAAGCTAACAATTTTGGTCCTAGCAGCATTTCCGCCCCCTGTGTTCTAGACTTTTCCATGTCAATGGCAGCCACCCAGAGAGTCCTGGGGTGCTAAAATCATCCAGGCCCGAATCCACAACAATTAGGTCACTTATCTTATTGCTAATAGTCTTTCTTCCTAGGAATCACCAGGTCACACTGCTGCAGGGAAAGAAGATTCGGACCGTGCCATTGCTGCCCTTTCATTCCAACGGAGAGAAAATGAGAACAGAGAACGAATAATATCCCCTCCTCCACAGACTGCAAACAAATGAATGCCAAGAGTTACTACGTTAGAAGAAAGGTGTCTCAGCAGCAAAGTGGCCCTTGGAGCTGCCATACTTGTTCACAAAAAGTGTCTGTGGAGGTCGTGGATGCTCTCCTGTCCCCTTGAGCATCCCAACTGCAAACACAAGAAAGTCCTAAGACCACAGAACTGTGTCACATTTCCATCTGTTCTTATTTGGAAGTTAGTTGTAGAAAGCCAGGACAGTCTGCGTACCAAAAGCCATGGTCAAGTTGAGGATGAAGGTACACACAAGTGATTCTCTCTCCCCTGCCCTCTAAAGAAAGAAAGCAGTAAGAAGTGGCGGGAAGTACAAGGAACAAGCCTGGACTCAGAGGAAGTGTGTGTGGGATGAATATAATGGTTCCGGTTGTGTTTTTATTTCTATGAACCCTTCCGCTTTTCCTTTAATGCCCTTTGACCTGTTGGCAGTAGCATCTGCTCTGAAGCAGGACTGCAAAGTACGTTGCTGAGGAAGTAAAGCAAACTTGTCTTCATTTGGTTACCATGGTTATAATACTGTGTGTTACCAACCCCAATGATTTGCAATGCAAACTATCACTGGAAATGAGGACAGCAGAACTTGATATTCTGGGTGGAGAGATTCACCCAGAACATCTACCTGAAAGTTTACAGGGAACAAAACATAACTATACACACATACTCCTAAACCTATAAGGAAGGATGCCAAATTGTAAGGGCTAACAGCCAGTCCTCCATGAAATTTCAGAATCTATGATGTATTTTAGTTGAAAGATTCAGACAATTTCAGTTTAGAAAGGTAAGTAAGCACACCATTAACCTCATTTTTAAAAATTAAATTTCACAGTCACACTCAGCATGCATCCTTGCAAAGAACACAATATGAAATCACTACCTAGTCATTATTATATGCTGAGTCACGCAGGATGACAGTATTCTTCATTGTGATAAGCTGCCTTGTTAAGAGTTTGAAATGATGGAAAAGATCATGTGCATTTCAAGTTATATTATCTTCAAATGTGAACCCCAACATATAAAAGGGAAATGTTGAGGTTGTCACCAAGGGGACTGAGGGACAAGGGCCTCACCAAATTCTCCCTCACCCCCCATGGTAGCTGGTGATGTTCCTGCAGAGCTCCCAGCATCCACAAACAGGATTTGAACAGCCCTATAAACTGGCCTTGAACCTGTCCTGGGAGATTTCCCTTGTCTTTCAGGCTCTCTCCCACCTCCACCACCAGTACCAGAGGCTTTTATTCTCAGAAGCCCAGGAGCATGTCGAGGCCTGAGAAAATATTAGCTTTCTTTACTCCAGTGGCATCTACTCCCCACTAAACCCTGGGAAGGCCAGGAAGTTTACACCACTGGTCAGGGTGCGGTGGTCTTAGACAATGGCTTACTGACAAAGCATATTTCAATTGAAACGACATGTCCAGAAATACACTTGGAAAATGGAATTTCTATTTTAATAGATATTTTACTTCAGAAGATTTTCAGTAAAAGCAATTTTAAAATAAAAATTGGGATGCAATTGCATCCACAAAGAAACTCTTAATGACCCATATTTTAATTACCCATTAGTTACATCTGTGTTTATTGATGTAGTTCATTTATGGGGAGGTTTTAGAATACAGTGCATTGAAATCCACGTTAGAAATGAGAACAGAACCTCATCTAAACCCGGTTTCTAATAGAATGGTCTTGGGAAAATCAATTCCTCTTCAGAGTCATAGCTGATTAGAAATATGTGTACATCACTGAATTTAAAAGAAGCTTCTTGCATGAAAAGTAAAGCAGATATATGTCAAAATACCGAAGTCCATGAAATGATGGGCAATTGATAGCCAAACCCATGTTATTCTAAGACAGTCTTCCACATAGAACATTTCCCTTCCAGGTCTGTTCCCCAGCACACAGAAGAATATTCTCCTAAATGACAAAAGGGTACTTAAAGTAAGCTGAAGTAGTTCACTGTCTACGGAAGGAGGCAGCACAAGAAATCAAAGTGACAACAGAACTAGTAATTTTTTTTTTGAGGAAAAGAAAAGCATTCTCTGGGATCTCATGGATAGAGCTCTTAGCCTAGTTTTGGGGATTTGGAGAGAGCATCCTACAGGATGCTCTAAGTGTGGTCCTAAAGGAGAACCGAAGTTAGTCAAGGACCTTAGGGAGAAGGGAAATAGCTAAAAGGGAGGAGATGCTCCGGTTAGCAGAGACACGCGGGTGGGGCAAAAGCAATACCATTCATTTTCCGTATTTCCAACAAGTAAATCATTCTCATCACTTCAATTTCTTTGGATCCACACAGTGATCTTGTCATAGGATAGCAGGGATAAGCAAAGTGAGTCCTAGACAAGCTAAGTGATTTAACAGTGTCACAAAATGAATTTTTGGTATATTAGGCATAGAACTAAGGTCTCGGGAATTCCCTACACAATGCTTTGGTCATTAATGGGTCATGCTGGGAAAACAGGTTAAAAGAAGAGGCACAGTTTTAACATATTCCCAATGAACTGATTTCCCTTATAATCTCTTTTTGCCTGAATTAGCCTTCTTAAGGGTGCCAATAAGTAAATATAAGCCCTTATCCTTTTTGGGGGGTGGGGAGAAGGGTGATCCAGGCAGAGGGAACAGCATATGTAAAGGTCCACAAGCAAGAGAGAGAATGGTCCACTTGAAGAATTGCAAGAATCTAAGTTATGACTGCTAGATAATATGTGACAAGTCAATGTCAAGTGATGTATTATAGCTGGAGAGGGAAGGAGTAACCAGGACATGAAGGACTTCATATGACCTTAAGAGGCTTGAACTTGATTTTGAGGGTAGTGGGAAGTGACATGATCAGATTTATCTTCTAAAAAGTTCCTTGTGCTTCAATACGGAGAATGGAATGAGTGGAAGAAGCAAGACTAACCACAGGAGGCTGGGAACAATGGTGACTGCAACCATGGCCCCAAGATTAGAGAAAGATATGCATTACTTTTGAACTATGTCGGAGAAAAAAGCAGTAGGTGTTACTGTCTGATCCACTAGGTGTGGGGAGACAGTGGTTCAAGATGGTTCTCAGGTTTCCCACTTGGGCCAGTGGTGAATGCCATTTCATTTACTGAGCAGCGATTAGACAAGGAGCTGTGAGTTTATGGAGGGATCCAATGTGTTTTGTTTTGCAAATGTAGAGTTTGGGGTTCCCATGGAAACAGCAAAAGGAAGTATGGGTATGCAATTTTGATACGTGAGTCTACAGTTCAACAATGAAGTCTGGTCTAGCATGCATGTCCAGCTACAAAATAGCTCCTACATGAAGTCATGTAGATGAGTTCACTACAGGAAGAAGTCTGGAGTGAGAGCAGGGTCTAGACCAAGCTTGTACAATCTGTTGCTCTCAGGCTGCATTGCGGTCCAGGATGGCTCTGAATGAAGCCCAATACAAATTCACAAACTTTCTTAAAACATTACAAAAATTATGCATGGACCCTTTTTCAGCTCATGAGTTATGGTTAGTGTTAATGTATTTTATGTATGGCCCAAGACATTGCTTCTTCTTCCAGTATGGTCCAGGGAAGCCAAAAGGTTGGACGCTCCTGGCCCAGATCAAGAAGGAGAGCAAGGTGGGGGAAGGATTAAGAGCAGCTGAGTCAGAAGCAGGCATGTGAGCTCTGGAGAACTAAAACCTTTGATCTACCTGAGAAACCAAATCATAATCATCAGGTTGTTTGACAAATCTAGAATAGAGTCAATTGTATTATTGGAATGTCTAATGGGTTCAAACCATCACAGAGACAGACAGGTAGTTAAGACTTTTGGTCCAAGGATTTGCAAACCTGAATGTGCATGGGAGTCCCTAATTTTAAAGTTTTAGTTGGCAGGTCAGGAGTGAGATGAGAAAATCTACATTGTTATCAAGTGCTCCAAGGCAACTCTGATACAGTGAGTCCCAAGAGCAGTTATTTCAGAATCGTTGTTTCTCATCAGGGCATCCTTTCTCCTAATTGAACTCTGACCAATTTAGTTTCTTGACATTGTTCTACTCTCTCTCTCTCTCTCTCTCTCTCTCTCTCTCTCTCTTCCCATCTCTCTCTTCCTATCATTAAGCATTTAAAAGCTGTATTGATTACACTGGAAGAGTTGTGCTGCTCTTCCCACTTTCACCCTGGGAAAACTTCTCTTACAGGCAGGTTGTGAATGATGGCAGTGGTGATGGTTTTAATGTTCAAAGGTAGGGAGAGAGTGCTTCAGCCTCCCTAGAATCGCCACCAGACCCACATTCTTTACTAAGACTAACTGAAGTGTCTCTCATTTTATAAAAAGAATTACATCAACACAACTTTAAAGGATACCCACTCTCATTTCAACCAAATTCTTCCCACATGGGAATTTTGTGCTTAACAGTGGCAGCAAAAAAAAAAAAAGATAATGAGATGATGATAATGATAGTGGTCATTCACTATTGGCGCATGCCAAACCCCACATTAAAAGTTTACAACAATTTCTCACTTGATTGTCCCAAGAAACTTAGGTGAAAGTTATTTCTATCCCTGTTTTATAGATGAGGAAACTGAGGTTCATTAACTCTTTGCTGGTCACATAAGTCATAATGAATAGAGCCAGGAGTCAGGGGGAAGCCAGGTCTTTCTAATTCCCAAACCCATATTTTTAACAATTATATACCAGGGTTTTCTGGAAAGTATCCAGCCATGTAATATGAAAAATAGAGGCATTTATGGCTGGATTTTTTCTGGACAGCATATATATGAGTTCATAAGAGGAGTATACCAACAGCTTTTTGAATGGTGAGTTTAGGGAAGGAGAGCATTTCTTTTTTCGGAGATGTTAGAATCTTGCCCAAATTTCCAATCATTCTGAACAGAGAAGAAGTAGCTTTAGCCCTACTGCCAAGTTCAGCCATATTTGTTGAGAGAGTTTCTAAGCAAGTCCAAGAGGCCTGACTAAACGGAGATGAGAGCTGAAGGTGGGTGTTCCTTCCTTCCATATTCATGCAAAGACAATCAAGCTCAATATGTTTTGAACATTTCCAACGAGCCAGAAACTTACCAAAAAATACCATCTCCTTGTACAGTACAATTAAATGGTGATTGGGGCTGATTTATAGGTTAGTAAGCTACAAAAATCAATGAAAGACAATTCTTTCCTCAGTAATCTTTAGTAGATAAAGATGGTATTTCATTTTAGGAAAACACTTAATGCTTACTATACTTTATCTCTTAGAGTTAAATGTGGCACATCATGCTCAACAAATATTTGGTATTCATTCTCATCACTAAATCTTGCTCAGCCAATTAATTCCACCTTTTCACTGTAAAAATCCAAATCAAACTCTACCTTCTCTATGAAGCCCCGCCCCCATTTCACCCTTAGTTTGCTTGTGCTTGTCCCAGAGTCCTTATCACATTGTGCCTGGTATGAGACCATTGATTCTCAACTGGAACTGATTTTGCTCCCAAGGGGACCTTCAGCAATGCTTGGAGATAGTGGTTGTCCCAGTTGGGTAGAAGGTGCTACTAGTATTTATTGGATAGGGGCCATGGACCCCATTACACATGCTGCAATGCACAGAGCAGCCACCCTCCCTTATAAACAAGAATTTTTCAGTCTCAAATGTCAAAAATGTTGATATTGAAGAATGCTGTTTTTCAGTAAATTGCTTAGGACATGGAGCCACAAGTACTTAGTTCCAGCTCTGGCTCAAACACTTCACTCCCTGCGAAGCATTGGGCAGGTCTCAGTCCCTGAGACTCAGTGTTCTCACCAGTAAAATGCAAATACTTATTTCATGGATGCTCTCCTCACAGAATCCCTATAGGGATCACTGCACTAAGGCATGTAAACTTAGTTCAGTCATCATCAGATGTATTGTCACTATACGTGCAATGATGACAGTAATAATATTTGAGCTGGCAGTTTGTAGCTACAGGTCTAGAGCTCAGCAAGGAAATGTGGGTTGGATTTTAATTCTGAACTCAAATCCTACTCATTTAAATTTCAGCTCAACAAATATTTATTGAGCAGTATCTCCAGGCTAGCATCCTTCCAGGTACTATAGATATAAAAATAAGATATTCTTTTTGAATTAAGGTGCTCTTTCTTTTAGGATGGAGATAGAGTCATAAACAGAGTGTTATAGTACTATGTGAAATAACCAAGATAACAGAGGATAGGTGAATAAAGATGTTTAGAAGCAGAGCAATTCAAGATATATTTTAAAAGATTATTGGCTACGTTATTACTGACAACAACAACAACAAAGTCCCTTTATCATCTTACTTTACTGATCCCCATGGAGGAAAATGCACAGTCTTAGGGCGTAGATTACCCACTCAACAGAATAGATCCAAGACGACAAGAAAACTGAAATTGCTTTCTAACAATGAACATGTTAAATCCGACCATATAGAAAAGTAACAAAAAGGAGGCAGCTCTCTAATCTTTAATCCTGAAATGGATTAAAGGCCCATAACTCAAAGCAGCCGCACATGCTGTGAATTGCTTGTTGCTGTAACTGAGGTATAACGTGCTTTCAAAATGCAAATGAAAGAATGGCATTTGGGGGAAGTTTTCTAGGACACTACAGGCAGCTGGACTGTATTCCCATTTCCTTAGCTCACAGGAGATAAATGACTGCTCAATAAATGCCTGATAAATTGAACTCAGTTGACTTGTGCTATCTTTGCAGTCAATTCTCTGAGACTTTTTTGTATATATGAAGGGAGACCCAAAAAACCCCCAGAATTTATTTGTAAAAAGTTGTGTATTTATTCTTACATGTCTAAATGTGGGTCATGCCATTTTTCGTCAAAAGCTGCTGACCACTGAGCACGGTGTGGGCAGGTGCCTAGTTGTACGGCACGTTGTTCGTGTCAATCACCCCTTATGAAATGGGCAAATGTGTTGAAAGAGCCTCCAAAACAAAAAAATCCACTGAAGCCGATCGCAGCCGGTACACGGATGCAGATGGGCTCCTAGAACACTCAGCTAGCGGGGTAGCCTGTACTACAAGGGTCCCGCCCTCCTGAAGGTAATTCCAGGTGTTTTTTTGGGGGGGTCCCCCAGGTATGTTCTACTGTCTGATTGGAACATTCAATTTCATTAGAATTGGCATAGTTCATAAACTGGCAACTTCCATCTATAAAGATGAAGTACCAAAATCCCATTCCGACCGCGGTGTTCTAAACCTTGTTCTGAATAACATCCTCGCACAAAACATCAGCATCTGCAAACCAGAAATGGAGTACCAGGCAAGCAGTCCTTACCTTCTGGAGCTCTCTCTCATTCTCCCTCCTTCCCTCCCTCCCTCCCTCCCTCTCTCCTTCCATGGAACTAGCTAGCTCTCATGACCACATCACTTACTTATCTGTCACTTCGTAGCTACAACTCTAGGTTAGTATTTTTGGTCTGCCCCTATCCATGGAGAGACTCAGACAGACTTAGTCCTCCTTTGTCTCTTCCTCAGTGAACTTTTTAACCCCTTCATCACCAACAGAATTTAACATCGTTCTATTTGCTTCTAACAAGTGCAGTATCACCAATCCCACCCGCATTCAACCCAAACCTGTCAGCTTAGTTACAGCCCAAAGGGTCTGACAAATCGGCAGACAGAGAGGGAAGCTACCTTCCAGGGCTCTTCCTTCACTGATCAGAGAGAACCTTTAGGTTGCTGTGGCACAAACACAAGTTCTGGATAGTCTTACCTCTCCCAGTTGGTGCAGAGCTCAGACGACAAGCAAAGTCCACCCCCTGAGGACGCTGATCGCCACAGCCCTCTCCCGTGGCCTCCAATCACCTGTAACCAAAGCGCCACTCCTGAAGCTTCGGAAAGCTGGGCAGTTCCTGCAGGAAACCGTGGCACATTTGACTAATCCTCCAGAACATTTCCATAATCCACGCCCATTTGTCATAAAGAAAGACTTGTTTCCCTGATCTTTTTGTATCAGGAAATAGGCCAAACGGGGGACTGAGACTTCCTGCATTCATTCCGGCCCCAAAGGTTTTTGGAGGCCTCTGGAGTGCTAGACCCTGGGCTGGGAAAGGGAGGTGAAGAACGAATCACGCCCCTCTCCTGCAAGGAGCTTACAGCCTTTTGGGGGGCCACAACTAGTAATCCCCATGGAGGAATGCTGAGGATACAGAGGGAGAGGAGACGTATTATCTAACGGGAGCTTGGGAAGGCATTATCTCCTCGGTGGGCTGACCTACACATGACTTAGAGGATGATGCTTGGGAATGTGGGTACTATAGTGATTCCATATGTTAGTGTCTGAACTTAGCATCTTCTTTGGCATCGTGAGAGAGAGCACTGAAGGGCACAGTCCAGTGTGTATTTAGTTACCCTGTGTGCTCAGAAAACGAATGGTCTGGTGGGTCAAATGATCTGGTTTGAATTAGGACACTGAGTATAAACTCCCAAATCATTAGAATAATTAGAGTCCATTAAATGTTAAAGCTGTCATTCACTGTCAGGTGTCAATATTCTTTTGACACTTCAGAAGGATCTTCAAGGGGTTAGTTCATAAACAGCATGAACACCACTCACTCGGTGTGGGGTCCAAGGTGATTTCCAACAAGGTCTGCCAGGGAGGAGGTGAGCTTAGGGCCCTCTTATTTTAAAAAGCACTTGCCTTTAGAGTATTTTTACACTCCCGTGCACTGGGAGGCCTCCTGACAGGTTGAATTTGGGCCAGCGTAATAAATGAAGCACCACGCTAAGAATGTTAGTGCAAACAAATAATCAGAATAAGCCACCTTTCCCCACGTGATCTAGCAAACATATGGTCTTGTGGTTGAAACTTGGCAAGTTACCTGTCATAAGAACCCTGAGAGGAAGGTGGAATGAATCGGTAATTTTATCCCGAGGTCAGATCTCCGTCCTTGTGTTTCCCTGTTCCCACAGGCTGGCAAAACTTTGCAATAGCAAGTACATCCGCTTGTTAACTTTTCTCCCCACCAATGAAATCACAGTAATGATTCTAATTTGCTCCATTAGTGTTGTCTTTACAGCTTCATTAAGTGTTTTCACAGCCATTAGTTTACTTGGTTTCTAAAGACCTGTTGGATGCCCAGGGTAAGAAAGTTCCTTTTCCCCCCTCTACATTTATCATGTAAGAAGCTAAGACTCAGAAAGGTGACTTGCTTTATCCAAGGTCACATGACCTTAATTACAATTCATGCTTCTATCTCCAAGTCCTAACACCTTTTTTGCAGTATATACTGCCCCGAGGACATGTTCTTAAAAGGGAGTAGTTTACTGTCAGTTAATTGTACTGCTGGGATGGTCTCTAGGATTTCCTGACCATTTTCTGCAGGGCACAGTGATTTCAAATGACTCACTGTCCATCTCCTCTAGGTTTTTCCAGTGTCTGGCCAGATCATCACCTAATAAAAATTGGCTTGTTCCTTCCACCTTGACCTTGACCTTTCTAGCAGTCACCCGGTTTCCTCAGGTTCTGTCTTCTACTGATACTTGGACCCTCCCTTTCTGCCTAGCATCCTAAAGTTTCCTATTTCTTTTGAATGGTCTATCTGTCCTCAATTTACTTCTTTTATCAATACTGCCTGCTTTTATATATATATTATGGTTCCTATGAAGACTATGGACTGCAGATGATGAAACAAGTAATGTCTCAACCCTGCGTTGGATGCAGCTCCATGCTCAGCATCTGAGGCTTCTAGTCACCTGTCAGAGAGAATGAGTCACTGGGGGGGCGGGTAGAGGCATAAAGCTAACTGCCCCCAGTGAGCAAGGGCAGGGTACAGGGCTCCTCCATGCCACACCAGAACCAAGATGGACATTCTGGGACAGGACAGTCCAAAAGGGTTACTCGCCCAAGGTAGACTGGGTAGATGGCATAAGAATATAAACATGGTCAAGAAAGAACCAAGGCCATTTGTAGGATTGCAACGTAGAATGTGAAGTCTAAGGGCCAATGACACTTCAACAGTAAGGTCCTGAGCAATGTGGGCTCGGTTACCGTGGCAGAGGAGCTATTTGCTGCTACCAGACCCCGGGAGCAACAAGGAACAACTTGCTTCTGGCTTTGGGATTAGTGATAGGATGCAGGCATGACTACAGAGCGGGAGCTCATGACCAAATATGTAGCTCCATGAGCAGGCATCTGCGAAACCAAGACGGAGGCAGAAAACGGGACCAGAAGTACCAAAGACAGGAAAGCCGTGGAAAGGAAGGTAACGAAGAGTAGCAGAGAGTCTTCTGTGATAAACCAGGACTCCACAGGGCTCTAGCCCCTGTCTAGCACCACCTGTCCCTACTGCCAGACGTCAACAGTATCCTCCAGCCACGTGGAGCTTGTCAAGGCTCCCTGGGCCCTGGGCTCTGGCTCCCGGGGCCCTGTGCTCTGGCTCCCGGGGCCCTGGGCTCTGGCTCCCTGGGCCCTGGGCTCTGTCTTGCCTCCGTGACCTTGCAGATGCACATTCCCTGCTGCCTGACATCTTCCTGGTCGGTCACCTTAAAGGGCACGGCAGTACTTGTCAAGGCTTGGTTTGCAGATGATCTTTATAGATCTCTCCTTGGTTCATTATGCATTGATTTAAGCCCTGTCTATGTTCTCAACGTTGTTTTAAAGAAAATCTCACATCGACTCTGTGGTATAGGTGCAGCCGCAATTCCCAAGGTTAAAAAAACCACGATCTCTCAGAGGAAGAATTTGGACTCCAACCCCTCTAGTCGGTTCCCGTCTGTACTCTTACCTTCCACCGATATGCCCGAGGCAACGAATCCCCCCTCCCTGGTGCCATTACTGTACTTTGCACACATTCCTGTATTATCTATGTGGCTTTATTACCCACTGTCCCTGAAGTTTCTGGACAGCAGAACCAATGACTTACTTCTCTTTGTTCCTAGCCTGGTATTTGTTAACCCCAGGACATACCCCGCTAGATTTCTGAGCTCCATTCATGACATAACCATTCACTCAGCACCCAAGCCGCAAACATGGGGGTTACCTTACACCCATTGCCCCCGCCTCGTGCGCACCGTATGCCATACCGGTGTGAAGAACGGCATTGGTGCGCCGGCGCCTGAGTTTGTATCTGACGACCTTGCTGAACTCCCATTTGTTACTGTATTTTGAAAATTCTGTTTAGCTTTCTGTGCAGATGATTATGTGGTTCACAATAACATCTATGTGGTCTCTTTCCTTTCTAACTTCCTGCCTTTTCATTCTTCTTCTTTCTCTTCTATTTATTTTATCTTATTATTATTATTTTTGTTTTATTGGGTTGTTCAAACTTCTAATACTATTTTAAAGCATGCAGTAGTAGTGATAAGAGACATATCCTTGACTTAGTCCTTACATTAAAAGGATCAAGCCTATATTTCTCTGCTGCATATATTTTTTTGAATGCCTTTAATATGCAGACTTTATCAAGTTAAGAAGAATATCTTCTAGTCCTAGCTTTCTAATAATTTTTTCCTAGTTAAATGATCATTTTATGTACCACTTTCCTGAGATAAAAGCTCAATGATTATGACATATTACCTTTTAAATGTACTATTTCATCAGCTAATACCTAATTGGACTTTTTAATCTCTGTGTTTAAGTGAAATGTCCATGTGATTTTCATTTGTTATTCTTATCTAGTTTTGAAATTGCAAGTTGCTTTAAAAATAGTCCAAATGCATTATATTGGTTGCATAGCCCCTATTTTAGAAGGAGTTGACTGTGGAAAGGAGACCCATGGGTGCTCTAGACCAGCTTAGGGTATCTCTAAATCTTGAACATGGTCAGACTACCGAACTGGATGTGGCATTTTATTTTTTCAATTACTGATGAACCCCTGATCACTGAGCTCAAGTTCGTTTGCCAATTTCTTCTTCAGGACTGAAAACAAGTGTGATCACTATTACAACCTCTACCCAGCCCCCACCCCCCGCACCCCTGCCTCTTGGCCGAAGGGAGTTTGGCTTACTCTGGGTTTCGAGGTGAGTTAATCACACCAGTTACTCACAGTCTAATTTCCATCCTCTGCAGCCAAGTATTTTTAGGCCACTGGCCAAACATTGTAACGAGAGAACGGCACAGGTGGAATTCAGCTAGGATGCAGTTACTCCATCACAGTGAGGTGGGGAGCAGCCCCGCCTGACAATAGCGTGCATTATATATCCACTCCAGAAAGAAAAGAAATGTTAGCCCAATTACATGACGGGGCTATCCCAGTGCTTTCATTATCAAAGAATTTCACTTGTGAAAGGTTTTTCCCTATGCAACAGCCTTTCTTTATCTCCTCTCCTGCTCCCACCAAACCAGAATGAGCCTACAACCTTGGCACAGAGTAGTGATGTTGAATAAAATATCTCTTTACAACTAAAGAATTATAGCCTGCTCTACAAATACACCCTTAGGTCTGCTGAAGGAGCAGAAGGTGCAGTAAACCTTTCCCAGCTGAAAGGTGTCGAGACACCACTGAATCCCCATGTCCCTCCCCATTGTTTTAGAAAGATGAAGGTTGGCAGTTGGACCCTTTTCATGGAAGTAGAGCCGGAGGCACAGAGCTGACCATGAAGACAATGTGTGCACTGTTAGGGGCACAAGGGCTTTCTGAGTTTTAGTCCCAGAAAACAGGACCCAAAGTATCTCTCTCCATGCTGCAGATTTCTTCCATGGGATCATCAGTTCATGCCAGCACACTACACACCCTACTTTTATAACACTCTTTCCCACATTCGTACAAGTAACACGTAGTGAAGCTGGGGTACAAACCCAGGTCTTCGTGACTCCAAAGCGGAGATCTTTCCATGATGTCACTGGACCAGGTACATGTGCTGCTTCACAAAGGTCCACACCACGTCTAAGATTCTCTTCCTTTCATTGAAGCCCAGCCCAAAGGAACCACATTTTCAAACAATAATCCAGGCAAGATTGCATCTCGATGCATAATGAGGCAGGATGTTTAAAATGAAGAAGGTTCTGGAAAAATCTAGTAAGCATGTCACTACACACCTTCCCCTTGGGTTTTAATCTTTTCAGTAAATATTAACTAAGTATCTACTCCCTTCCTCACTTTGTGTTAGGAGATTATTAAATTAAAAATATGAGCAATTACAGCCAGTCACAGGAAAAATAGTGCTTTTCACTGCCTGCTTTCCGAGTCCTAACAAAGAGGTCCCGGAGCAGGACCTGCACTATAGTTCGAGCCCAACTTAAAATATTCTTTTTCACTATGTGAATCACTACACGTTATGGTTCAACAACGCAGGATGTCTAGCACTTTCAAGGGCAGCGTTGTATCAGCATGATGCTCGAGAGCAGTTTAAGAATGAAATACAGCTTTCTGTTTTGAAAAATTCCGTGGGATTACTCCCTTCGGGCTTGTCAGCCATCAAGCAACCCACCAAGAGCTCAACACAAAGCTGGTGGGAACCTTAGATACGGAAGGCAACAACATCACCTCAAACCTCATGGCCTAAGCACAACCCAGGGACCCTCAGGGGCACTGGCAGGTCCCACAGGCCCGTGACCTGCACCGCTGGCAGCCCCGCTCTGCGGTGCTTGGAGAAGGTCTAGAAGTCAGTGCCAGGACTTCTGGAAGATTCCATAGTCCTCCAAGGACTGGTTTTTCAACTTAAGCAAAGAACAATAAATATTTCAGGTAAGTTTGTTAAGGGCAGGCCAAGGAGGGGTGGAGAATGGGGCCTGGCAGTACATATTTTTCTTATGAGTTGAAGGCTCACCCTCTGGGGGCAGGAGAGGAGTGTTTATGAGACAGGTGGCAGGTGGCAGGTGACCGAGCACACACCCAGTTTGGCAAATGCTTTATTTCTTTCCTTCTTACAGGACATATTGGGCTTGTGTGGGGTCAACTATCCTCTCAGGTTTGTAAAATAGTTTACATTTCTTGCAAAAGCAATTTGATCAGAAAGGTGAGGCGCCGCTTGGTCATAAGAGGTATTAAGAAAAGAAAAATACAATCTTCTCTAAATTTCACAACTGATCTTTCCTTAAGCTGATGATGTGGTGAAATTCCTATCCTTTGTCTGAGACTAAAACCAACAAAAACAGTCACCTTTCAAAGACTTCCAACACTTAGCCCCTAAGCTGAAAACAAAATCCAAAAACTCAACCTGATTTATTTGCAAATTGTGTTATTCATTTACTGACACTTTTACAGATTAACCTTTTGTTAGTAAATTCTAGTATCGCTGCATTAGGCCAGAGAGCAGGACACCGAGGTCTGTACCATGGCTTCTTTGGAAATTTTGATATTATTCACGAGTATATGAGTTAACATGTAATTGATTTTTGTACATGTTTTATAGGCACTGTATTTTATTTTATTTTATTTTTTTAATTTTTTTTTCACTGTATTTTAGATTCTCAGTTTGTCAGGATGTAAAGGTGATATATATATATATATATATATATATATATATATATAATTACTTGTATTAATATTATTTATATACTCATATCATCTATAATCTTACTTATAATTATTAATAGGCATTTTTACCATGTCTACCTATATCTATCTGTCCATCTATTTATCTATCTACCTTCCTATCCATCTGTATAGCATTCTGACAAAAAATTGTTAAGTAGGCCAGCCTATACTCAAACTCTCTTGAGAGCTTGAACTCCTAATTTTGCTTCATTTCTTGGTTAATTGGAATGGATTGTAGAATAATTTTATCAGGTAAGATATCTATAACATTGGTATATTTTATGTACTTCTGTTTATCAGAAAATATATTTCTATTGCCTTCTCACAAATGACTGAGTCTAACATTCAGGAATCAAAAAAACTCTTCATTGAGAGAGAAAAAAATACTCCTTTATTGTCTACTGGCATTTAAGGTTATAAATGAGAAACTGAGCTAAATTAATGTTTGCTTCTTTGCAGAAAACCTGTTTTTCTTCTTTGGCTCATAATTGATTTTTATCTTTATCCTAGTTGTTTGTCTTTATGCAAATGTCTAGATGTATGTGTCATTTCTTTGACTTTACATGGAATTTGCAGAAAATGTTTTTTTTTTATTATAATTTCATGTCTTCTACTTTTTCTAGGGTTTCACTCAGAAATAATAGTTACTTGTAAGCTGAGCTTGTATGTCATCTTTTTTGCTCAGTGTTTTTCTCCTTTTTTTGTATATTGCCTCTGCTTTCTGGAAAAAAATTTACAAATTTGTCATTCATATGCTGATAGTTTCTTACACACCTATTCTGCTCTGGTCCAACGCAAACTTTTATGTTGCTATTGTCTTTTAAGATCCCTTGAAACTCTATACCATCTCATTTAAATCGATTTTAATGCCACACTCTGATTTCTTAATCTCAGTCTGGTCTCTCTTTTTGGCTACCTGCTCATGTTTCCCACAGACGTGTCTTTTGGTTCTGTGCTGAATGTACCAAACAACTTCCCCAAATTTTCTCTGGAATCACGAATGGATGATGTATAGAAATCACACCCCTTAAAAGCTTGCTAGAGCCTGGCCATAGATCTGGAAGATGTGCTCATGAACTTGCCCTTGAACTTCAGATTTGAGAAAGGAAATCAGCAAGTGGAAACAGAGCAGGCACGGATGGCGGAATCACAAGAATAACTTCCATGCACATTTTAAATGACCTTGACCTACATTAAAATCCCAGCCAGCATATTTTCCCATCTTTTTGAAACAGTAACGCAGAGCTGAAACATTCCTCTTTCCCTGCCATGCCTGGTACCCCCGGTGACCTCTGCCCTTCCTTTGTTTCGAATACAGCTGATGCCACAATACCTGACGTGATTAACTGCAAAGTCCGCTTGCCCTCCGGAGCAGCAAGGACGCCCCTCCCCTTGTCATCACGGGGCGCACACCGGGCGGTTTCTGCTCACATCAGCGGCAAGGCCTGCTTCCCTCGGGGACAGGGACGTGTGGCTGTGTATTGCTGTCAAGCAGGAAAAGCAGGAGGGCTGCCTGTCCTTTGCTTCATCTGGGTCGCCAAGGCCAACATCAAAGGGGACCATAGGATTTCTATTTCCCCTTAGTGAGCTCACTGAAAAGCAAAGGTCGGGGCGATGGACAGGCACGTTAAGGATCTTGGAATAGTCTTTCCTTTCTATTTGGAAGGGACAGATTCAAGTCCTAGCAGCAGTGTCCAACCTTCGGGCTTCCCTGGGCCACCCTGGAAGAAGAATTGCCTTGGACCACACATAAAATACACTCACACTGATGATAGCCAATGAGCTGGGGAAAAATTGCTAAAAAACCTCATAATGTTTTAAGGACTTGTGTTGGGCCACATTCAAAGCCGTCCTGAGCCGCGAACTGGACGCGCCTGTCCTAGATTATTTGAGATAAAATTTCTATCAAGAGGAATATGGGCTGAGTCTCTGCCTCAGCTCCAATCATCTGCCTTCTCTCCACTCAGACCCAAGACCTGCTGGAGGTCAAGGGCACATTGTATGAGGTTCCTTTTCCTTCCTCCACATTGTTTCTAACAATGGGCAGGTAAATCTCTGAGGTTGGCTGAGTGGACAAAGACATTTCGGAGACCGGGGAACTTCCAGTCTCGTGTTCAAAGCTATTATCTCACAAGGAAAACTCCAGTGTGGGTGTCTAGGTTCAAATTCTGGTTTTGCCCTTTGCTAATGGGGAAAGTGGGTTCAAGTTCATTCTCCAGAAGATAGGTGCCAATAACCCATTTAGGAGAAGAGAACACTGAGGCTCAGAGAAAAGTGACTTACCTAAAATCAAAAAGCAAATGTGATCTAAGGTGAGAGCTTAAACTCAGGGCTGAGTCCAAAATCCACGTCTTTGTTACCTGACCAAGCTGCCCGATCAACGAATAGATGCCGAACGAATCCATGCCCACTGCCAGACAAGACCTCTCCCCATCCCCATTCAGGGGTCTTCCTCGTCAGGGACAGGTTTCGCCTGCAAAGCTCTACTCTCTTCTCAGTGATACTGATGCAGGAAACAGCTCCCAAGGGGACTGAGTTTGAAACTAAGCTCAGTTTTGCCTACAGGGCAAGTTACCTAACGCTTTGAGCCTCAACTTTTTTCTCTAAGAAACAAGAAAATAATGCCTCTCAGAGGGTAGCGTGAGGATTAAGAGATGATGACTAAAAAAGTACTTTTGCATCCCTGCAGCACTTCTATGCAAGTGGAAGGGATTTCCGCTACTGCTGCCGTTGCTATGTCGCATGCAGGGCTCTGGGGGCAGGAACATCTGTACAACAGCACGAGATGGCAAGGGACGTATAGAGGAAAGGGTAGGGTCCCCACTTCCGGATGCAAACAGAAAATGGGAGGTCTGGGTGCTTCCTGATGCTTCGTCATGGAAGCCCTACTCCTGCTGTGGTGTACAAAGGACACCAAGGGCACAAAGAGACACTGAGGCGATGTCATTAATGAGCATGCTTCAGCCCCTGGTGGCAGTAGGTGATTGAGCTCTTTAGAATGGGAAGATGTGCCTGGCCATTCGACCAGGGGCCAGAACAAAGTTTATTTCTATAGCTCAGGTATTCATTTGAGGGCATCTTTGACCATATTACCTCTTCCTGAATTACTCTGACATCGTCATTCATTCAGCAAGTATTAAATATTTATTATCTTCCAAGTTCTAGAGTTAGAGCCATGAGCAACACCAACCAGGACCCTCACTTCTTGGAATGGACCTTCTAGCAGGGGGAGACAGACAATCAATAACCAAGCAAATAAATGGTAAGATGATTTCAAGTGGCAAAGAGTGTTCTGAAGAAAATACAATGAGGTGATGGAATTGAAAAGGACTGGTGCAGTCTTTCACCCTGGGTGGTAGAGAAAGGCAGTCGGAGGAGATGACAACTAAATGCAGGAAGGAGTGAGCCAGGTGAACTGGTGATGCTCCATGTGCCCCCATGCATGCTCCAAGCTTCCCTCCCCTGACCCCCTTCCCAAATGGCTTCCGATGGCGCCGGACCAAGGGACACACCAGGCAGGAGGAGGGAGAGCTGAGGCACTGTTTCCCCAACTCATTCCTTACTCAGGGCCTGAGCCTTCGCAGATTGGTGGAGCCCATGGCCCTCCACAGCTGCGACTCCCATGAGGTGGCCCTTCCTCCACAGTCCAGCTCCCAGTCCCTGTCCCACGGGCCTGACAGGTAGCCAGGGCTTCGCACTGCTGCTACTCCCTAGGTTTCTCACCATTTCTGGTTGCTTCCTTCTGCCTGCTTAAACCAGACACATCTGCTTCTTGGTTCTAGTCTCCACATTAAAAGTATTGGGGATGAATTCTGCTTCTCGCTGGAATCTGAACCAATATGCCTCATGCAGGTGCAGGGACCAAGCATTCCAGGCAGAGGGAGCACCATCACTGTACGGACAAAATGAAGAGGATGATCACTAGCCTGTGTGGTTTCTTCATAGGTTAAGCAGCATCGTCGCGTGCGTGATCTCATCGAAATCCCTGACCACGTTGAGAGTCTGGGCAGGATCATTCGCATTTGCCAACAAGGAGCCCCAAGTCTGAGAAAGCAGTGACCTGTCACAGGCGGACATGGATGGTCCATCCTAGAGGCTAACCTCAAACTCAGGTTTCTGGCTGCAAGTCCAGCTTCTTCCCCTCCCCCACACCATTTCCTCGCAGGCAGGTGGTAAAGAAAATCCGAGAACATTTCTCAGGGACCAGTCTACTAGCTTCAAAAGCAGCTCACAAAATCTGTCCCATTTATTGCCACTAGAACCTTCATTTTAGTCATAGAGTCTCATGAATCTCCAGAAGTGGACAAACTGCCTCCAGGATCAAAAGTGATGAAGTCAATCAATCATCAAATCTTATTTTAGGGAAAGCCATACTGACCTTGCACGTTGATACTCTGGTTTCAGAGCACAGGCATCCCACAACTTATTCAAAACTTTTCTTCTCCTAAATAGGTAAAAGTTGTCACAAATAATCTATTTTTAAAGGAACTGGAGAAGCTGGGTATTGCTAAGCATCATTTAAAAGGGAAAATGTATTAAGAAAATTATTTTGAAATTTAAATAATCAGTGACTACTCAATGTGTTTTGAAGTTGAGTTTTTTAATGAATGTTTTTCTGAAAGAGGTGTCTCCATATTTACAACAATGCCTTTATGAGTAATACAGTGTGAATCCAGGACTAACAGTAGAATTTATTCTCAAAAGTGTAGAACGCCACAGAAAAATCTAATTTCCAACAGTAGATCATTTCTTCCAAGACTTCCACAAGCTACTTTCCCCTCTAACTTATCATTTGCAGTTTAAAATATCTACATGCACCTCTGTGATATACCAATAGTCCTTTGGGAGTTTCCAAGCCAGATTGAACATCTGGATTTTGCAACAAATCCTAAAGGTCACCAGATTCACAGTGGTAGAAGTAGATGGATAGATGGGCATATGACAACACATAGCCAACAAGACAAATGACTCCTGCTGGCCTAGGCCAGCCTCTGCAAGTTCAGATGCATTAAGACCACATGGCTATCAGCTGAAGGATGAATTGTTGAATAGCTTTGGGAAAAGTCAGTGTTTCCATTTCTTTCTCTCCCACTTGGCATTTTGGAGCCTGCTGTCAGGATTCACACCAATTTTTGGCTTGGTTTCTAGAGGCTTTTTCCCCCCTACTACAGTTGAGCTTAAAGAAAAATAGCACAAAGAAGTTGTTAAGAAGAAAAGAAATCATGCTCCAGATGGTTCTGAAGAACTCTCAGCTGACCCAGAGCCCACAAAAAGGCCTTTTCATTTATAGAACATTGACGAAAATGGTATTCAGTTTATTTGGGCATAAAAGCAAAACTGAAACTGCCCTGACTATCCCTAAGAGTACACTCTATAGGCTGCCCAGATGTACCATTTTAAAGGGGACAACGGTACCGCCCCATTTCAAACATATGTGTAGTCAGCCCACTGACACCTTGAAGTTAGCCCAGTGAGACTAGGCTGGGCGTGGGTACCATCCGAAATGGGACGGTATCATTGTTTGCTGTCCCATTTAAAACAGTACATCTGGCCAGCCTAACACCCTAGTTGTGTGCGCGGGCGTGTGTGTGTGTGTGTGTGCGCGCGCATGTGTGTGCACGTGTCTGTGTGTGTGTGTGTGTGTGTGTGTGCATGTGAGTGCGTGCACCCTTGTGCATCTATGGTGAGATGTGGAGAATACTGACTTATGATCTTACAAGTCACTAACTGCCACCATGATAAAAGGCATCTCAAAAAATAGAGAAACAGTCATATTTCGTTTCCCGGCAGTGGAGTTTCTGACAGACTCACCCTCACTGTATTCAGAAGAGGACAGGGGAGATGAAGTCCTGGGCAGTGTGGGAATGTGGGGACGGAGGGTGTCCTGGATGTCAGGAGCCAAGGAGGCTGCGGTTGTGATGTCTTTTTGGGTCACGGAAACGACTCACACAAGCTTAGGCCGAACTCTAAGTGAAAAGGGCTTATTAGAAGGTTTCTGGGGTGATGAAGGAAGCCAGGACGTGTGGAAGGGGCAGGGCCTGGGGCTGGAGATCAAACCATCCCCACTTCCGATGCATCCGCCCTTTCCATCAGCCTGCTTGTTGGGTCCATTGGCTCCTAGTGCCTGCAAGAGTTCTCCTCGAGACAGAGAACGTGGCACTGGAGTCCAATCACAAAGGGGCATGTCACCTTTCCTGTTGGTTCCAGTGAGAATGAACTGCAGAGAAGTCATGTGATGAGTTCAGCTTCCGTCACCCCTTCGTCCCATGACCAACCACAACATCCATGCAGGCTACCCCTGCCTGGCCTGGGTCCCCAGGATCAGGGCCTGTACAACAGTACGCGGGAGTGCGGGGAGGAGCCGCCGTGGGAGACGGTGGGGGACATGCCCTGCACATATGAAAACAATGGCCCCCACAGCAGCCACGGGAGGCTTCAAGGTGGAGTCGGCTTCCGTGCCTCACACTTAGCATCCCACGTCATACCCAATTCAAAGATGGGGCCCACGTGGTCAAGTTGGGGGCAGACCTCGCTGCATTTAGAGTGGAGTGCCAACAGCTCACCACGACCGGTGGGTGTGGCATGATGTCACTCGCCACCTCCCAAGCTCACCAGGGGGCACTCTTCTCTGCCAGGAGCACCGGAGGCTCTTTCCCTCCTATGGCTCTGATGCACATTATCCCTTGGGCTGATAAAGGTTTCTTCCCAGATACTTGCATGGCTAAGACCTTGTCCTATTTCAGGCTTTCTGTCCTCGGAGAAGGCTTCCCTGAACACCCTGTTTAATTAAGCTTTGCTCTCTAATTTATCAGAGCACTTAGTTTAGTTTTTATGGAACTTCACCAGTTTGCAATCAGTATATGTTTGTGTAGTTCATCTGGCCTCTGTACTAGACCGCCGTAAGCTCAGGAGAGGTGGGGACCATGTCTCATTCCTTCCTCACTACTTTCCCAGCATCTGGGAATATGCCTCACTCATCACAGGGGCTCACAAGTGTCGCTGAATGAATGGATAGATGGACGGATACATCCATCACCCGATGAATGAAGCAGCCAGTGAGAAATAAAACGGAAAACGAAATCCGTCCTGAAAGGTAAGAAGGGAGAGTAGATTGAAAGATGGATCCTAGTGGGCTGTGCAGGACCCGCACAAGGCTGCTGTGCTCACTGTACCAGGGGGCGCCATGGACTACGATGATATTGGGGGTCCCCTGGAGTCAGTGCTGTCTGGACCCCATCCTCCCCCGGTTTGGTGTATCTCCATGTTGGGAACAAATGAATCGGTTCTAGAAAGCCACAGGCCTTCTGAGCTGCCCGTGCCTCTTCAGTCATCTGTGATGAGGGGCCCGTTTTGTAAAACCATTTTCAAACCATTTCTCACCAAAACTCCTGGAAACTGTAATAAAAATGAATTGCTAAAAAAGAAAGCAAGCCAACCACAGAAGACATACAAAATAAGAGCTCCAATAAATTGAACAGACATGAAATCGCTTTTTCCAATTATAATAAAAATATATAAACCCTTGCAGCGCCAGTAATGACCGCACTGCAGACCAGTAAGAGTTTAGAGGTCAGCACTGGGCCGAGAGCCACGTCCGTAGGGAGAGCCCGAGCCGGCCTGGAAGACGCGGGGTGGAGCGGCATCGCCAAGGGCGGCGCCCAGGCCGCAGGC
>PVJL010005946.1:0-100029 GCA_004026885.1 Lyroderma lyra | reverse complement strand
TTACATTCTTGCAACCACTAATGTGTTGTCTGTATTTATGAGTTTTTGGATTTTTCTTTGTTGCTTTCCTTTTTACATCCCAAGTATGAGTGAAGTTCTATGGTTCCGAGGTATTTCTATTTGATTTATTTCCCTTAGCATGGTAATATCCAGACCCATCCATGTTGTCACAATCGGCAGTGTTTCATCTCTATTTCTGGGCGAGCAGTGTTTCACTGGGTGTTTGTACCACATCTCCTGCATCCAATCAATTGTTGAAGAACATGTTGGTTGTTGATATGTCTTGATCACCATAACTTGTACTGCAAGGAACACTGGGGTATGTGTATCTCTATGAATACATGTTTTCAGATTTGAAGGGTGGATACCCAGAGAACGGTTTGCTTGGTTACTTTTAAATAGTCAGTTTTGATAATCTGTTTCTTGCTAGGAATTTGTTCGTTTCACTTAAATTGTCTAATTTGTTGGTATAATAGTTCATAATATTTCCTTATAATGCTTTTTAATTTCTGTAAGTTCAGTAATGCAGGCTCCTCTTTATTTCTTATTTGTTAATTTGTGTCTTTTTTTTTTTCTTGGTCAGTCTAGGTAAGGTTATCAGTTTTGTTGATGTTTTTCAAAGAATGAACTTCTGGTTTCATTGATTTTTTTTCTCTACTTTTTTCTGTATATTTTTATTGTTTCTTTTCCTCCCTTCTGCTTGTTTCAAGTTTAGTTTGTTTTTCTTTTTCTAGTTTCTTAAGATGGAAGCTTGGTTATTGATTTCAGATCTTTTCTGATACAGATGTTTACAGTTGTAAATTTCTAAATACTGCTTTAATCTCATAAATTTTGATATGGCATATTTTTTATTTCATTCAGTTCAGAATATTTTCTATTAATAATTTTCTTTGTGATCTCTTCTTTGACCAATAGGTTATTTAGAATATGTTGTTTATTTTTAAAATATTTGTTGAGTTCACAAATTTCTGCCTATTGTTGATTTCTAATTTAATTCCATTGTAGTCAGAGAACATTCTTAGATGAGTTCCTTTTCTAAAAAAATTATTTAATTTTTAATAACCTAGCATATGGTCTACTCAGGAGAGTGTTCCATGTGCCCTTGAAAAGAATATGTATGCTGCTCTTGTTGGGTGTTCTGTATCCTTGCTGATTTTATGTCTAGTTCTCTCCATTATTGAGAGTGAGATATTGAAGTCTCCAACTATTATTGTTGCTTTAGCATTTCTCTTAAGGCAGGCCTGCTAGCAAAGAATGCTCTTAGTCTTTATCTGGGAATGTCTTTATATCAACTGTATATTTGACAAATAGTTTTATTGGGTGCAGAATTCTTATTTGACAGTTTCTTTCTTTCTACATGTCATTCCTCTGCCTTCTAAGAGCCTCCATTGTTTCTTAGCCATTAATCTTAAGGTGATTCACTTATATGTGATGAGTCATCTTTTGTTACTTTCATGATTTTCTCTTTGTTTTGAGCTTTTGGTAGTTTGATTATAATGTGTATATACAATGTGGATCTTTCACTTTTAATCTTATTTGGAATTTATTGAGGTTTATGGATGTATAGGTTAATGATTTTCATCAAATTTTCTATATGTTTACAAAGTTGATACTACTTATTGGAAAGTTCATCTTTTCCCTACTAATGTAAGATGCCACTTTTACTGTGTACTAAATTTACATGTGTACTTTTATCTGTTTATTACTGGTTTACGTTTTCATTACACAGTTGTAATTAGGAATACTTTATGCTTTTAAAATTGTACCCATTTATTTTTAATATTTAAAAACATGTTAAAAACATGTAGATGCAGAATTACGTGTTTAATTTTAAAAGATTTTAGCTTACCTTGACACTAAAATATTCCAAGGAATCATGGATAAAAGTCACCAGGTTATCATGAGAACTTTTTAATATAATTCTACAAAGAGTAGGCAGTTTATTGGAACTAAGTGTGGATAGGACAGGCCAGGATAAAAGGTTGGAATTTGGGAGGGAAGGGTATAAGAATGTTTTTGGAGACCTTGAAAAATAATTTCTTACAATCAATATGTAAGATTTGTCAAGATTTTAAAAAGCGTATCATGCCTTTGTATAGATAAGGTTTCCATGAAATGCCCTCTCCCTTTTTTTCTTTTAGCTCCATGTATGTATTTGGTGGTTTCAATAGTCTCCTCCTCAGTGACATCCTGGTATTCACCTCAGAACAGTGCGAAGCACACCAAAGTGAAGCTGCTTGTTTAGCTGCAGGACCCGGCATCCGGTGTGTGTGGGACACTGAGTCATCTCAGTGTATCTCCTGGGAGTTGGCAACTGAAACACAAGAAGAAAAGTTAAAATCAGAATGTTTTTCCAAAAGAAGTATGTTTTTTTCCCTTTTTTAAAATTTAATTAATTGATCTCATTTTATTTGAATATATGAACTGGCATATATACAATTTTTATATTCATTTTATTATCTAAAATTACTCAGCAATAACTTATGCAGGGGCTTTATGGGTGTTTGAAAATTGGTTTGTAAAGATCTTTACAATGGATGAGAACATGCCATATGGCTCCTAGAAGCTGTCTGTGAATTGTGGAGACCAAAACCTCCTTGGTGTTGCATATAGACTTTATATACCAAGTCCAGAACCTAGCTGCAGTTGATTTGAAGCAATGAAATAGAGTGATTTTTTTGTGTATGTGATACTGGAAATGTTCTATATCTGCACTGTCCTAACATGCTGGTGTGACCAAAGAACTAAATTTTTAATTCTAATTAATTTAAAATAAAAACTACACGTGGCTAGTGGCTACCATGTTACATTATGCAATTGTAACTTTAAGAATGAGATTAAGAAGATGAGCCCAGAAAAGCTATGCAGAGGTAGATTGTTCTCATGGATAGAGGTAGTGTTGCTATCTTTTCAAACTACTGTTCTTTTTTAGTGTCTCTAGTTGACCCAACAGTGATAACAAAATGGGACTGTTGCTGAGGATGAGCAGTGAGCCCTGCCTCTAGAACCACCCCTTATGTTTTCCAAGCTTTCTTTATCTTGCCTTCTTAGCTTCTTACCCTTTTACTGTGACATGTAGCACAGTGCAATACAGTGAAGTAATATGTGAGAACATCCTTTGAAAGTAAGAAAAATACCTCTGCAAATTATTTGTTTACTTCATTTAATTTAAGGTACATTGACTGAATATCTTAACTGATACGGTGGTGTAGCATTTACCATGAGAGTTATGGTGGGTAGAGAGCTTCACTCTCCTGGAATGTTGCACACTAAGCTGAACATAAATCCTCGGTAAGAACACCTAGGCAGCCTTCCAGGTTCATTGGTGGGCTGGTGAGTGCTAGAGAACTGAGATGTCTAGAACCTGATAGGGTCTCCTAAAAGAGATAAAATCAATGAGATAGATATTTTTTAACCAAATTTTTAAAATTTAAATTAAATGTTCAAATTTATAGGCAATAATATTCACTTACCTTAGGTGGTTCAGTATAAATCCATTTACTGTTATTAACTCATGTCAAAAAAGTGTTGCTTCCCTGGTTCACTCTGCTTTCTGTTTGGACCCAGTCCTTGGTGTGATGACCAGGGCAGGAAGGGCAATGAAAGGAGCAGACTGCTGGAGTCTTTGTGAGGGTGGGTGCTGCCTTTTCTTGTCCATGGATCCCACCATGTGCCATGTCCACGAGTGACTCAACAGATGAGGTGCTCTGGTTGTGCAATCTTTGTTGCTGACCTTGACCTGGCTTGGGTCAGTAGGAGATGCAGCAGGTCTGTAGTAGCCCAGAAGTTCTCAGACTTGCACTCTTGAATTTACATATATGTGTACAAAATGTAGCTCAGCCTAGTGCCTCCTTTGGGGTCCTATGGTGCTGCCTACTTCCTGTGCCCTGATTACCCTTTTATTTATAGGTGGGAGGAATAGGTTGATCTCCTGCCTTAATTTGTTTGGCTCCTAGGCAGCTCTTTAACAATAACAATATTCATTCTATTGTTACTTGATTTTTTTTCTTGGAAAGAAAATATTTAAAGACCCAGACATACTTCCATTATATCTCGTTGTTGAATTAAATTAACTTATTGTTGTTTTTCTCTTTCCGAGTAGTTTTGTTTGGGGAGTGTTTCTTCAGATTGTTTACTTATTTCTAAATACGATTTTAACCTAAACACACCCATATATTTTCCTTCTAGTTGTACTCCTCATTTCACTTCCCAACCCTTAATTACTTTTTTTTAAGAACCTCAGTCTCAGATTGTGCTTAACAGCAGCTATAATGACCTGTGACTTTTCTGAGGAGAAGCTGTCCCAGTTTATGAGTTTTTCTTCTCTTCATAGCTCTTGACCATGACAGATGTGACCAGCACACGGATTGTTACAGCTGCACAGCCAATACCAACGACTGTCACTGGTGCAATGACCATTGTGTCCCTACGAACCACAGCTGCACGGAAGGCCAGGTCAGGGGCTGTTTCTCAAGGATTTTAGAGGACAGAAAAATCCTGAGTGAGGTTAGATGTAGATTATAGTGAGTATGGTATAAATCTTGGCCCAGAAGTATTTTTAAAAACTTCATTGTAGATTTGGATTTTATTGTCGCTCAGGTTTTCTTTTCTTTTTTTTTTTTTGTTGTTGTTGTTGTTGCTTTTTGGTATGTGGGTAGTTCCCTGGCTGGGAATCGAACCCAGGCCGCAGCGCTGACAGCGCCAGCGCCGAAGCCCTAAGCCACTACACCATCAGGGAACTCCCAAGGTTTTCTTTTCGAAAGGATGCTCTGTATATCCTAATACATTTTATTTGCTTATTTATTTGTTTGCAGTTTGCTTTCTCTGTTAGATTTTGTTGTTTTTAAGTATCCTATTTTTCCTCACCATGAGTTTTCTCTGTGGAAATAAGAGAAAATCTTTTGTCCACTGTGTTCTAGATCTCCATTTCCAAGTATGAGAGTTGCCCCAAGGATAACCCCATGTACTACTGTAACAAGAAGACAAGCTGCAGGAGTTGTGCCCTGGACCAAAACTGCCAGTGGGAGCCCCGGAATCAGGAATGCATCGCCCTGCCTGGTAGGCCTTGAAGGAACATTTTGTGTGTGGATCCAAAGACTTCACACACATGCCCCCAATACTGTGCAGCCTAGATCAAACCCAGCAGAGGGGACAAGCTCATTTTATCTATTCATCCTCCCTACCACTATTGTAGTTGTCATTTTTTTAAACAGAAAAAACCCAGTTCTTAAGTATTTGCTTCTACTCTCCTTTGAAATAAAGTAAAACACCATCTGCTGCTCTGGAGAATTGAATGACACCTTAGCTTCATACCACTGAGCCTGCTCTGTTGTCCTCACCCCACTCCACTGTGGAAACCTGGGAATAGAATGCAGCAGTCTTGGCAGTTTATGAAGAGTACTTATTTCTTGTTGACCACTCGGGTTATATCATAGGAGAGATGCTTGTGTTAGCTACACCTCCTAGGGTGATCCCCAGCCCCAAACACATCAATTTATGCCACTTCTGAGGTTTGGGATGGGGACTTAGGGGTCCTGAGGCCAGCTATCCATGACTAAAACACTGTGATACATTTGTTCAACCCGAATGTCCAGGAAGGGAGACTTCTGTGGCTCTGTGCAACATTGGAACCATGCGCAGGCCAATTGGGATCTCTCAGGCACCTTTTGAATGTCTTTTGGAAGTACTTGGTTCAGCTTGCAAGAGTCAGCTTCATGCTCTTTATTTCATTGTATCTCAAACTTCAATGCACAGCACAGTACCCGAGGATTTTGCTATAAGTCACATTCTGGTACAGATCTGGGTGGGGCCCTAAAATCTACATTTTCAAAAGCCAGTGACACTGATGCCACACTCTGAGAAGCAAGTCTTTATTTGCTCTTAAATGATCCCTGTCCCATGATACCTTTCATTTATCTCACTGACCATTAATGAACATTGTTGATGGTGTTTCCATGGTATTTTGGTTCTGGTGAAGTTGCTTTGCTCACTCACTGTCTGCCAGGAAGCATTCACAGCTTCTGTGCAGTTCATTGAGTGGGCTCAGGGCGATCACAGTAGCAGATTATAGGTTTGCTTTGTGTGCTGCCTCCTTATCACTTTGGGTATTCTTTTCCCCCAAGAAGATCTTTTCACCTCACTTTTGGGATGTTTTGTGCATGATTTTACCTTCTACTTGATGTGAAAACAGTGCAGCTTTTAAAAACTGTAGATTTGTTCATTTCCATTGTTGCAATTTTATGCCCCACCCTTCCTAATTGTTCTTCCAAAGGAGATTCATAAAATCTACCACTAGCACCAAATGGGTGTTTTCCTCTATGATATAGGATGATCTTTTTACATCCAAAATGCTAGACTGTGGCCTTCTACTCAATTAGATAGATAGTCACAGTACAAAGCTCTTTCAGTAGAACATGTTTGTTAACAATCCAAGAAATATGACTGATAAGTATCTTTAAAATTTGGTCCTTAATAATGTGTCTGGTGCCTTCACTACATCCTAATGAAATACCTGAAACTCAAATCGCAAAAACCATTTAGGTTTCTCGTTTTTCAAACTAGTAATACATTAGTTTTGTGTGATTACTAAAACTTTTTTTCTCTCTCTCCTTTACAAAAGAAAATATCTGTGGCATTGGCTGGCATTTAGTTTTAAACATGTGTTTGAAAATTACTACTGCAAAGGAAAACTACGACAATGCTAAACTGTACTGTAGGAACCACAATGCCTTACTGGCTTCTCTTACAAACCAGAAGAAGGTAGACTTTGTAATTAAGCAGCTGCGAATAATGCAATCTTCACAGAGCATGGTGAGTTAAAAACCCACAGAGCCACCTCTCTACTGAGGGCATGAATGTGCTTGGCAGGAAGAGGAATGTGTGTGCAGTGTAATAGACCATAGACTGTTAAGTTCTCTTCCTTTAATAACTTCTTTCTTACCTTAAAATTTTAACATTATATTTTTATTGGTCATATTTATTAAATTATAAGGTATTTGGATAATTACGTGTTTATTGAAATAGTAACGTGTACATATGCATATATCCTTGTGACGTCAGTACTTGATTTTGTATGTGTTTTACCCCTGGGTTCTGCTGTGTGTGTGTGTGTGTGTGTGTGTGTGTGTGTGTGTGTGTGTGTGTTTAGGGCGGGGGCTATCACTGCTAATTAGCTAGGTTGAATTAGCCACCTGAATTTCTCAGATTTCCAATATTATTAATGTGTATTATAATTTAATGTTTATCAACCTAAGAAAGAGCACCCAATCTAGCCCTTAGGGCAGCAGCTGGCTGAAAGACAGTTAGAAAGAGGTAACTGAGAAGGAGTGAGTTGGAAAGGTGAAAAGGGAAGGGCTCTCTGTGCTGTGCTTTGCTACCCCACATTCAAGACATGGAGATTGAGTGGGGAGCTGCAGTAAGGATGCATGGCTGGCTGCAGGCTGGATGGAAGGGAATTGCTGTAGCAAGGGTGAGGGATCAAGGCCAAATCCTGAGAGGCCTCGCCTACAATGCTAATTGCTTTTAATTTCATCATGAAAGCAAAGAGAAGTTATTAAAGGACTTTTAAAAAGCATTAATTTTAATTATCTTTCTTTTTTTAAAAATGTAATACATATTTCAAAGGAAATTCAGACGATACTAACATTTAAAATAAATATTACCTATTACAACTAAAAATAACTACTTTTGAGTGTGTTTTTCTTTTAGGTCTTTTCATAGGTATGCTTATTTTTTTCTCTCAAAAATGGAAATACATTATTATACATTTTGTTTTCTAACTGCCAAAATTAAGAATATCTTTCATTCTGGACTAAACTTTGTACTTTTATTTAAAAAAAATTTTTTTAATGCATTGGGAAGGCAATTTTAGTAGAGGAGGAGACAGAGACTCTCCCAGGGTTTTACTGTTCTATTTTTCCCTATAAAATTCAGTGCCAGCCAATACTATGTAGCTGAAGGTAGAAATCTTTAATCATCTGAACTGGCCAGTGTCCCCAAACAGAATTAATTTAGTGTTCTGAGGATAGGCCTATAACCAATACTTCATAAATATTGACAAGACATTTAAACCAAGTTTGAAGGTGGCCATCTTTTCATAGCATTTGTCATAGGGTGTAAAAATTTGGGAACTTAATTATTGCTTTGCTATTAATTCTTTTAAATTTTTACTGTATTATCTTCTTTGAGCTCTATTTTTGTCCTATGTAAAATGGCCATATTGAAGTGCCAGGCATGATATGTAACATCAAAATGATTGTCTAACCCAGTCTGCCATGGTGAGGTTTCCCTTTACCTGTGGGTTATATGTAACTTTATTGTTTTTATGTAGAAACTTGTTTTGGTCAAGACATTGATTATATTCACAGCTGTGTCTGTTTTGCCTATAGTCCAAGCTTACCTTGACCCCATGGGTTGGCCTTCGGAAGATCAATGTGTCCTACTGGTGCTGGGAAGATATGTCCCCATTCTCAAATAATTTGGTACAGTGGATGCCATCTGAGCCCAGTGATGCTGGATTCTGTGGAATCTTGTCAGAACCTAGTATTCGGGGCTTAAAGGCTGCAACATGCATCAATCCACTTAATGGTAGTGTCTGTGAAAGACCAGGTAAGTATATGGGGAAATTATGTGTTATTGGAAGTTTATTGAAAGAGAAACTGTAGGAGACATAGTTAAGGAGAGATGTGTGAAATATTCATGAAAAACCAGATGGAGTATTGATTTCCATCTGTTTTTTCATCCATCCAAGTATATGAAGCAGAGTAGAACCCAGAATGTTAAAAGCAGAAGGAAATAGTTTCTGGTTCTGAATAGTATGAGCTATGAGCCATAAGCCAAAACAAAAATAACTAATACTACTCAGAGAACCTAATATTATAATTAACAATGAGATTGATTGGTTTGTTGACCACAAAAACTATTGAGAATTTGATTGAAAGGCAAATATCCTGGTGTTGGCAGAGAAATGCTGTGGAAGAAAGAACCAAAAATGCAAAGAAAAACCAAGAAAAGATCAGAATGGACAGTAGGGGACAAAAGGGACAGTGCACAGAAAGACATTGGGGATAAAAATGATGAGAGCAGCAGTTCTCATAAAAAAGAGAAGCAACCTGTTGTGTAAAGCTGTGGGAGTGTACTAAAGGAGCAAACTCTGAGTGGCTTCACAGGCTTGAATCTCTCCTCTGGGATACATTTAGGCTTCTTAAAGGCGGGCAAAGGGCAGCATCTGCAGCACGCAGACAAGCCCATGACACACGTCCTCCTCCTGCAGAGGGACTCAACAAGCAATAGGTGGAATTTTGTGGGCACTTTTGTGAAACTGAACTCCATAGACATCATGTCTCATTTTAGGAAGGTGCTGTAATTTGAGAAATACAGAGGTATAGAAGAGAATTCTTAGCACTATAGGAGTCACCATAAAAATATGATTCCTAAACTTCCTGTAGGGGACCTTTTCTGCCATTTTGGATCCTGCATGCTTTTGTCTATGTAATGAATTCCGTGGTCCTTCTTTCCCTCAGATATTTAGATAAGATTTTGCATGTTCAAGTGGGTTGTAATACCCTTAAAGTTCATCCTGGGTCCCTATATTGTAAGGATTGTTAGAACCCCTACTCGTATGGGAAGATTAACTTATTCCCTCGTGTCTGACCTTAATGCTCTTTGGGAAAAAAAAGCAGTTTTCCCCCCAAGTGTGTAAGTATACTTGACTAAGTAGAACATGGTGACTAATGTTTTCTGTTTTGTCCTTCAGTTAGTGTAGCTCACTGAATTGATTTCATGACACAATAGTGGGTCATAAACCACACTAAAAAGCCTTTGACCTTAGCCAACCTGCTGGGAACACTAAGAGTCCCTCTTGGGTTTACTTCCCAGCGAACCACAGTGCCAAGCAGTGCCGGACACCCTGTGCCTTGCGGACAGCATGCGGAGAGTGCACCAGCGGCAGCTCCGAGTGCATGTGGTGCAGCAACATGAAGCAGTGCGTGGACTCCAACGCCTACGTTGCCTCTTTCCCTTTCGGCCAGTGCATGGAGTGGTATACCATGAGCAGCTGCCCCCGTAAGTGAAAAGTGAGCTCTAGGCACTCATGAGTGCCCTGTGTGTGGGTGACAGCTCCTGCTGTGGGGCAGTACTGTCAACCTCTGAACATTTTAGGGACAAGACTGGATTTGACCTTGTGCTCTAGTCTGTCCAGAGACTGCCTGATGAGAACTTTCTACAGAATGAAGCACACTGACACAAGTAAATAAATGTAGGGTAGGGAGTTCCCTGATGTAGTGGCTTAAGGCTTCGGCGCTGGTGCTGTCAGCGCTGCAGCCTGGGTTCGATTCCCAGTCAGGGAGCTACCCACATACCAAAAAAAGCAAAATAAATAAATAAATAAATAAATAAATAAATGTAGGGTAGATCAGAATATAGAACTAACTTGTCCAACTTCAGTCTCACATTGTTCAATCCATATAAAATTGCCACATCTTAATCTTCTAATTCACAAAGTAAGTGCTTTCCAGTAGGTAATCTAAGGTCCCTTTTACCCCCAACCTTCTGGGATTGAGAGAGGAAGGGAGGAGTCCCTATTACATGTTAGACAAGATATTGGGCTCTTCAAATTTATTATGTCACTTAATTATAATAGAATAAGAATTTTGACTCAGAAGTTGAATAGTCTGTTAAAGAAAAAGGTAATTTAAATACAATGAATTTTATATCTACTTGTAATAATGAATTGCAACTTCTGGTTTTTTAACAGCTGAAAATTGTTCAGGCTACTGTACCTGCAGTCATTGCTTGGAGCAACCAGGCTGTGGCTGGTGTACTGATCCCAGCAACACTGGCAAAGGGAAATGCATAGAGGGCTCCTATAAAGGACCAGTGAAGATGCCTTTGCAGGCCCCTACAGGAAATTTCTACCCGCAGCCCCTTCTCAATTCCAGCATGTGTCTGGAGGACAGCAGATATAATTGGTCTTTCATTCAATGTCCAGGTAAGATGTCTTGTGTATCCAAACTCAGGTGTTTCACTACCTATTTACAAAGAATAAAACCTTGAAAGCTACATTATTTCTATGAATTTCCTTTAAGAAAAAGCATAACATTATTTTAGGAGAAATAGTTTTACATGAAAAATATTTTTACTGTTAATTAATGAAAATACTGAGAATTTCAAGTGAGTTCTTTTGCTTTCATTACAAAAGTAATGATAAAATAAGTTCATTATAAAAAAATCAAATATTACAGATGTAGTATTATATAAACTGGAATTCCTTTTTTTATTTCCAGTTCTTCAGAGAGGTAAAAATTTTTAATAGTTTGATATAGATACCCCCAAACATACCAATGTATATTTTTAAAAATAAAAAATACTATACTATATACTATGCATATGATAGATACTGTTCTACAGTTTACTTTTTACTTAAAAATACAACTCAGCATTTATTAAAGGAAAAATTAAAAGTGAAATCTTCTGCCAACTCAGAAATTCCTCTTTACAAATGTAAGAAAGAATTCAGTTTTATTATTGAATAAGCATTAATTAAACCAAACTGTGATGCACATCACAGGCAGACCACTAACGAGACTGCAGAGACAAAGCAAAATCTCACCCTTTTAAGTAAATAGTCAAACATATATAATCCATTATATACATGTTCTCAAGATGAACCATAATTTGTCTTCATGTGAGAGGATTTGACAGCACAGTTTACTATACATTCTTTCACAGTTCATCCTGAATTTACCTGGTAATTGGGGTGGCTACCTGTGTTAATTAATTGCCTTTGTCCAGAGTGGGGAAAAATGTCAGGCATCTTTTTAGCAAGGAGGTAATTGCAGGTTGGTGTAATGCACCTAGGCTAAATCCCCCAAATTATTTTGTAAATTATTTTGGGTATTACATTTTGTGTGTGTTGTGCTTTCCCATTTTGCTGTGTAGTCAGCCCTCTGTATTTGCAGGTTCTGCATCTGCAGGTACAGAGGGGCCCACTAAGGGACTTGATCATCCACAGATACCAAGGGATGACTGTATTTATAGTTCCTCATCTTGACAGGAACAACATAAATGAGGGATGTCCGGAAAAAATCCAGCCATAAATGCCTCTGTTTTTCTTTCTGGACAGCCCTCATATATCTCATACATTTTAAGTAATTTTGGTGCAGTCATAACTGATGTAGTTATTTGTAAGTTTTTCAGCTGCAATCTATATAGAGTGACTCAAATACCTGCAAGGATGTAGTAGAAAGCAGGTGGTAAACAGAATAGGTACAAAGCTATAGAAAGTTGCTGAGATGGTAAAAAAAAACACAACAAAAAAACTATATCATATTGACCAACTAGGACAGATCTGCAAACATAGCTAAGAGTGTCTTAGATAATCAGAATCAAAAAGAAATGAAAATTATGTGATGTGATGCAGGTGTTAGCTAATGCTGTGGTGATAATCATTTTTAACATGTGTATTAAATTAACACGTGTACACCTTAAACTTACACAGTGTTATATGTCAGTTATATCTCAATAAAGCTAAAGGTAGAAAAGATCTGCAGAATCAGAGATTTTATTTACTGTGGGACAGGTTGTGTGCTATGTGAATGCCCACCATTCCCCCTGAATCTGTAGCACATAGTCTATATAGTTGTCCTGAGCGGTCCTGAGAAGTCCAGGCTTCTGTGCCTTTCTAGTAAAGTCCAATATGCATCAGAATTATTACTAGATCCACTTATGGAAATGTTTATATATAAAGATGGTTATTTTGCTAAAAATAAAATATTGAAGTAAACTAAATATCAGAATGTGTAAGGGAATGGTTAAATAACTGTTATTTAGAAATAACTGTTTCATAGAAATCATTATGCCATTTAAAGTTTTGTTTATAATAGATGAAATCATGTGGTAAAATAATTGTGACCTAACTAAAATAATCGAAGTTGAATATTAATATGAACACAAATGTGTAAAACTCTATAGAAACAGTAGTGAAAGGAAAAATTCCAAATGTGAGCAGTGATCTCTGGGTAATAGAATTGTATATGATTCCCCCCTTAAACTTTTCAAATTTATTATTATGAGAATGTATTATTTTTATAATGAATAACAACAATTATTTTTTAATAGCTGTTGATTTTCACCTTCCCGTGGTATATTTCTGATTTTCTGGATTACCTCCTTTTTAATGTTTTTATCTTATTTCTCGAACTGTTTTTCAATGGGCTGGGTTTGATGATTTGGGCATAAGGAACTTAAACAGTTGCAAATAAATCTTGTGGAACTTAACTCCACCCACTTCTACCATGGGTCAGGCCCCTGAAAATTCTTTTTCTTTCAGCTTGCCAGTGCAATGGCCACAGCAAATGCATTAATCAGAGTATCTGTGAGAAGTGTGAGAACCTTACCACAGGCAAGCACTGCGAAACCTGCATATCTGGCTTCTATGGTGATCCCACCAACGGGGGAAAATGTCAGCGTAAGTCAAATCCATCCATGGGGTCATGATTGCAACCCAGGAGGAACACAGTGCCTCTATTTGACTTGAACATCTAGGAGGAAAGAAGCCACTTGGTTTTGGATACTGCATTTCTTAAGTCATACTTGCCAGGAGCTTAGCTGTGCCTGGAGAAAGTGAGAAAAGCTGCCAAGTGTCAGAGTAGCCAGTTAAAGCAACAAACCAAAAATGAAAGAATCATGCCGTTAATCATTGACTGCCATGGTATAAGCAGGAGGCTTAAATGAGAGAACACTTTGACTCCCCTGGCCTCTCCTACTGTGGCACGCTGGTGGATGAGCAGACAAGAAGTGGGGATATGTCTCACTGTTGAGGGAGCCCTGAACAGAAGGCTCAGCAAAAGCCTCTTATGGACCCTGGCGTGGGGAGGAGGGTGACAAGGAAGGACTGGGAGTGGAAAAGCACTGGGGACTGAGAGTGGGGAAGGTGTCTTCAGGGCATCCTCCTCCTCCCCATAAGGAGGCTCAGCAAAGACTGATCTCTGCCCAAAGCCTCAGAGAGACCAAGGAATGAAGGAGTCTGAGCTAGGAATGCAAATACGGGAAAGAGGTGCCAGGGAAAGAGGTGCCAATTGGGGGTCCAGAGACCTTGGCTGCACCTCCTTTCAGAGACTTCCGCCCAGGCAGGTGTCGGGAGGGCAGCTTTTCCTGCAGGGCCTGCCAGGGAGAAAATTCACACCTAGGTTTTTAACCAGGAGCCAGACTCCTTTGTAGTCCCATGTTTTCCTATACATGTCAAATACATGCCTGCAAGCAGTAGGACATTTTATTGTTAGAACATAAATTATACTTTTTATAAAAGACAAGTTATACGAGTGAACCACTTTTTGTTTGTTCTAGTTTCCAATGGAAAGACTCTTCAGGTTTTGAGCAGGAAAATAAATAAGGAAAGAAAATCTCTAGTTACACCCCAGGCCACTAGAAACATTACATACTCCTCTGTAGCATATCTGGGGCCTGAGCATAGTTATCCAGACCTTAGAGCTAGCTTTATTTTTCAGAGTCATAATTCACCACAGAAAGCATGATTTTGAAATACTGAGTGGCACCAAGTCCTCTATAATGTTATAGTCTTCAAGGGTAATAATATCCATGATTTATTGAATGCTCACTGTGTTTCATTCATGTATTATCTCATTTAATCCTCATAACAGCCCTATTAAATAGGTACTGTTATTCCATCATATAGACAAGGAAACTGAGACTTAGAGGGTTAAATAGCATGCCCAAAGTTACAAAGAAGCTATGTGGAGAGGACTAAATTCAAACCCTGGCAAACTGACTTCAGGCCTTTGCTTTTTAGTAATGTACTGTACCACCTTTCCATACTCAGCTGAGCCAAGAGTTAAACACTTGTGTTTCTGCCTCCAGCATCCATTCTCTTAACCACTGCACTATTCTGTTTGACAGGTTTCTTTGGTTGATTTTTTTTTTTCTCCACAAGATTTATTTTAAAAGTAATCTCCAGCCTAATGCCTTTAATTTATTCACAGAAAAACAAGGTGTAAAGTGCAAAGCTATTGAGCATACAGGAATATAAATTTATCATAGCTCACACTTATGCATTGGGTGAAAATAGGTGGAGAGGTGTTGATGGCTAGAGGAAGGAGGTGATAAAAGTTGTTTCCTAAAGCCAGGGCTAAGAAGAAAACAGGGAAGGGTGGTGAGTCCTGAAGGGCCTCTGAAATGCTGACCTGCTGTTGGAATCCCACCCAGAGCCCTGGTGTGATCTGAAATGTGACCGTTGTGGAGACGGGACCTCAGCTGAGGCAGTGTGCAGCCTAACCAACCTTCCCCTCAGCGTCTGTCTTTCCTCCAAGTATTTCTGTGGGGGCTGGCAAACTGTCGATGCTTCATAAATATTTATTGAAAGAATGAAAGAATCATAATAGTGAAAAACAGAATTGGTTGAAAAAATAAAAATAGTGGTTTCTTCAGATGGCAGTGGAAACTGGCACTCTTTCCTCCTGCCCTTGGACTTTGGTTCCTTTAATGTTGCCTTTACATTATTTGAGATAAATCATTAGTTGAAAAACATACATCTTCCCCATTAAGTGATTTTATTGTGATCTTGTCTTTCCTCTCAAATCCAATGCAGATAAAATGATTTGTCCTGGAAAAAGTCTCTAGTAGTAGTCATCTTTTAAACCAGTTTGACCTCTCTTCCTTTTCCTCCTCCCAGCATGCAGGTGCAATGGGCATGCATCGCTGTGCAATACCAACACGGGGAAGTGCTTCTGCACCACCAAGGGCGTCAAGGGGGATGAGTGCCAGCTGTGAGTACTACCCTCCCAGACCCCTGCCGCAAACCACACCTGGGTTTAGTGACTTCAGACAGTTCTAGCTTGGTCAGCTTCCATACTGAAGAGGTCATCCGTTTAGCAGCAATGCCTTAATGGTTCTTTAATTCACATTTTTATGTGTCAGTGATACATTTCTTGGGTTCCTGACTTAGATTAGTCTTTTAACTTCAGCCACTGCTTGATTTTGTCATGTCAGGAGGTTGCACTCTTTTTCCATTTATAGAATTGGAAGAGTTGGTATTCCAGGACAGTATTTTATTTGGCATCTTGGTTGTGTAATAGTGGGAATGATCCTCTTGACTTTAACACCGCCCTCTCTGCTCTAGCATTTTCCTTGGTGAATGTGTCAGGTACCTTCCAGGAGAGAATCTGGGGTCCCCATCCATGAACATGCAAACAGCATCAGGCAGATGTGGAATTTCAGTCCTGGTTGGCTATGCCTCCACAGAGCAGGGTGTTATTGAGGCAAATCACTTAACTGTGCTGAGTCTCAGTTTCTCCATATATCAATAGTGGGGCTATCGATAATTGTTTCCAGTTCCCTTGGCAGTTGAAAGGAGAGAGATTATTCCCCAATTAATATACCTGTCTACCTCATCAGAAAACCTCATAGAACACATGCTCCAGGTTTACTCATTCTCTCAAGAAGAGACTTAGAGAGAAATGTTAAGTAGTATCAAAACATTGAATTGATACAAGCAGATGTGTCATTGGTATACTTTGTTTTCTCAAAGAACATTAGTAATAATGTCACCAGTGATTGAGGCCTTGATAGTGGTATTCAGGAGGGAATTGCTCTGTTTACGTGTTATAATTTACATCAGTGTATACATTTACTGGTTTCATGCTGCCCTAAAGCCAATATGTGAAGAAAAATCTAACCAAAGATTAAATTTAATTTTTGAATCCAGGTTCCTAAACAGAAAAATGTAATAGAGCAAAGTTAATCACTCCTACCCTCAGTTTGGGTATACAAGAAAGAAATGAAGTATAGGTCCAATGAAAGACTTTCTCTTCAAGAGATTTAGATCTAAGCAAGAGCTGATAAAAAGACACAATATCCAGGTGTTATTTATCTGGGAAAAGTGCTTGACCCAAGCTTTCCCCTTCTTTACTCATGTTCATAGCTGCTGTGCCTGCCTACATGTTTTGCTGATGTTCATAGATAATATCTATGGGGAAATTAATACTTCTTTTTGACTTGAACTTATTTTTTTTTTCTCCAGACTGGTGAGCCATGTCCAAGGTTTAAAAACTAGATCCTTTGTGTTTAACCTTCCCTCACTTGTATTTAAAGAACAGGATCAGTTTATCCTGGGAGAATAGGAAAGAAGTGAGAAATGAATGTATGAAAAACGTTTTCATGCACTTTTAAAAGAATATTTAGGCCACACAAAAATGAAAATGTGTTTTTATAATTATAAGTAGGATCTACATTTGTTATATTGGGTCTTATCTCATGTGCTTTAATTTAGCAAACGTTTATCAGTTGGTTATGGTGTGAAGTGCTGGGCAGCCTGCATTGGAAATGAATGCAAACTCTTGTTAGTTCCCCTGATTTGAGTAACAGTAAAGAATGTAATTACACTGACTCAAAAACTGTAGTTTATACTAAAGGATCTGCTTGATTTAAAAAAAATTGTAGGTTCTCTTTTAAATAGCAATAGAAAATAATCTTTATTTTCCCCCCCTAGATGTGAGGTAGAAAATCGATACCAGGGAAACCCTCTCAAAGGAACATGTTATTGTAAGTGTTTTTGTAATTCTTACTTGTCCAAAAGCAAAGCATTTAAGTAAAACTTCATTATTGTCTTTAACATGGTTTGAGAATGGTAACTATTATCGGAATGTAGCAATCACCCTGGGAAGTGTCTTCTAATTTGATATGTTTACATTCTTTTAAGTTTAATACATATACGAACATTATTTTAAGTTGCTTTAATTGTGGTTGTGGTTTATGTTAATATGTCCATAGCAGATAATCAGGAAAAGTACAGAGATACACATCTCTGGTTTTCTTGTTTATGTTCAGTTGAAACCTTATTTCATTTGCCATTACCTTGTTAGAGTCACCATCTGATCAAAAACAGAATTTGTATAGTTGAAGTTACCATTCTCTCTGAAACTGATTTGTGTTAACTACCACTTTAGGAAATAATTTATAAGGTAAATCTGGCAAGGTCACCAGGTCCTTATGGATAAATGCATTTTCTTCCAGTAGGAAAATCCACATAGTAGGCCAGATTGCGGAATGAGAGAAAAAGGAGTTATTGTTTTGGTATATCTACTGTAATTACATAACTGCTTTCCAGAGTTGAATAGTGTTCCTCAAAATTCATGTCCACCTGGAACTTATAAGTGTGAAAAAATTTTTTTTTCCCAGAACAAGAGAAAAACTTTATGACTTTGTGTAGGGGAAAGAGTTCTTAGATATGATTCCAAAAGCACAATTCATAAAAGAAAAACTTACTTACTGGGACTTACCAAATTTAGAACTTGTATTTTAAAAAGCACAATTAAAAAAATAAAAAAGCCAGAGACTAGAGAAAATGTTTGCCAAAATGTGTAATTGATGAAGAGCTAATATCCAGAATATATGAAGAACTCTTACAACTGAATAAGGAGACAATTCTAGTTACAAACAGGCAAAGATTTAAATAGACAGTTCACCAAAGAATACATATGAATGGCCAATATGCACAAAAAAAAGTGGGTAGCATCATTAGACATTTAGGATATGTGTATTAAAACCGTAGTGAGACATAACTAAAATAACTAGACTCAAAAGCTAGTACTCTGACTCAATAGAAGACAACTGGATTCTCACATCTTTTCCTACATTCTGTTGTAATACATCTCTTTGGTAAAAGTACTTGGAAAAAAACCTGGCCTCACCAGACATTTAGTTGGAAAAGGTGGAGTATTTTAATAATTTATTCAGGTAATTATGGATATTGTCCTTTGGTACCATACCAAAACCAGAAAACTGGCCATTTTTTAAAGGTTAGTTGCTATGTATAACATGAAACCACATCAGTGAATTTTTTTGTAATCTAGTTCATTATAATCTATTTATCTATTTTGAAAAATAAAAGCCAATGCCAGGTTTTAATAATGATGTGGAGAAACTTCAGACATTTCTTTGTGGGAATGTGAAATGGTATAGCCACTTTGGAAAACCATTTGTCACTTTCTTAAACAGTTAAAAATATTTTGCAAAATTTCTATAGCAAAGAAAGGATGACATCATCTTTTATTGCTGCCACGTCAAAGAAAATATATCTAGTCCATTCTTCTAGAATAGCAATGAGAGGAGAAAAACAGTGTTTTGTTGTTGGTGTTTGGTTTTTGTTTTTACTAAAATATGAGTGTATATTTCCCCATGCATGAATCAAGTTTTCAAAATATATATTCCCTTTAATCCATTGATTCTTGTTATGGAAATTGTTCTAAGAAAATAATATAGCAAGCAGTGGTATTAAAAATATATATATTTTGCACAGAAAAGGAAACCATCAACAAAACGAAAAGACAACCCACTGGATGGGAGAAAATATTCACCAGTGATACATCTGATAAGGGGTTAATATCCAAACTCTATTAAAAACTCATACAACGCAACACCAAAGAAAACCCAAACAATCCAGTCAAAAATGGACAGAGGATCTCAATAGACATTTCTCCAAAGAGGACCTACAAATGGCCAGTAGACATGAAAAAATGCTCAGTATCACTAATCATCAGAGAAATGTAAATTAAAACCACAAGCTACTACTCACACCTGTCAGAATGGCTATCATCAATAAATCAGAAAACATCCTGTATTGGCAAGGATGTGGAGAAAAGGCACCCCTCATGTTCTGTTTGGTTGGATTGCAAATTGGTATAGCCACTAAGGAAAACAGTTTGGTTGTCTCAGAAAATTAAATATAAAACTGCCTTATGCCCCAACAGTTTCACTTCTGGGTATTTATCCAAAGAAATTCAAAACACTAAGTCAAAAATATATATGCACCTCTATGTTCACTACAGCGCTAGTTATAATAGCCAGGATAACTAACCACTGCACTGTATACCTGAAACTATAAAGTAATATTGGATGTCAACTATAATTGAAAAAGAAAGAAAGGCTACTGAACACTGCCTTTTAAATTCAAGTTTTCTCTTCTGTTCATACACACACATAGAGTTAAAAATAAAATTACCAACACCTTCTCATTTATAGCATCATATCCTTAAGAAAAACCTAGCATGTGTTAGATGTTCATTTAATATTTGTCAGTGAGTTATGTTGGAACTAAAAATCTCAATCAAGGTTTGGTGAGTTTACCCAAACAAAAAGATGCTGCCCACAGACTTGATTTCCTTTGAAAAACCCCCAGTATAAGTGAGCCAAAAGTGCTTTCCTGACCATGAATATTTATGAGAAAGTCAGCTATACCTCTAGAGACCTGTTGTTTTGTTTCATTTCACTTTTTAAATATACATTTGTTTTTTTCCTTAGATACTCTTCTTATTGACTATCAATTCACCTTTAGCCTATCCCAGGAGGATGACCGCTATTACACAGCCATCAATTTTGTGGCTACACCTGATGAAGTAAGATTTAAAAGTCTTCTTTCTTTGTTTTGAATTTGTGTGGATCTTTTTCTTGGTCATTATGGATAGAAGCACTGCCTTAGCAGTGGTCCCCAGAATAGAGCACACAGAATGATGTTTAGAGGTACAGGGAAGAAATGTTAAAATCTACATTTTATCTCCCTTCCATCAAAAAGGCAAGAACACAGTTAAGATTTACCAGGAACCCATATATAGACTAACATTAAATCCACACATACTTGGGTTGCCAATCAGCCCATTGCGTCCCCATGCAGAAGAGGAGGAGACTGCGAGGGGAACTTCCCCATCAGAGGAACAAATGGCAGAGCCCAGATTTACTCCTTCAAAGTGGATCAGAGGCTTAAAAAGCACCCACAAAGAAACCAGATTGAAGTTTACTCCAGTGATGCGAAGAAGGTGGCAGAGGTACACTTCTGCTCCTAGAATAAGTGTTAGCCTCATTAGGAGGTAAAAGCAGCAAAGGTTTAGTTGAGTCCAACAAGAAGTCAGCCAGAAATAATTGAAATTATTAAGAGGACTATTTGAAATGTAGATTTGTATTTACTGTCATTAATAATGAACCCCATCCTGCCATAAGGTACTATCTTGTGGTAGAAGGAAGCCAGTATAGCTTGGCATTTGAAAGTGAAGCATCTAGAACATGAAGACATCCCTACACAGTTTCTTCAATGAAATATAAAGTCATTCAGTACTCACTCCAGGACATAATGAAATTTTTCTAAACTTGATAATAAATTGTAAGCATCCTTGGAACTTTCTTATTTCTCATCAGTGGACGCAAAGCCATTTATCTTAAAATTCCTGTCACAATAAGTGTAGCAAATAATACATGGAAAACAACATGACAGTAAGCCAAAGTGTATTCTTTTGTTAACAATTGGTATAAACAAACATTGCTAAATTTAAAAAAACAAGTAAATCAGTAGTAGAAATAAGTCCAGAGTGTGGGATGTTTACTATACAATTAAAGTAAGATTTGTTTTTTATATTCCATTTCAATGATAAAATTAAGAGATAATACTAGCTTTTTAAGTAAAAATGATAAATTACTTTAAATGAAAATATTTTGTTGGAAAATTGTGTAGGCATAGCATTTGAGTGGCTATGTTAAGTGGAATTTTTTTAAAAGGTTTTGGAATAAGGTTATAGCAAAAGTATCACACATGAAATTTATTTACTACCTTATTCATAAACATGTGGTTGAGGTGCTCAGTCTTTTAGGAAGTAATAATGTTGTTAGTTTTATTTAAAATAAACATAGTCGACTTTTGGTAATACTTCTTAGCAACTTGAGGAGTGACTATGAAAATCTTTGGACCTCTCTGCAATTTCCTGTTTATCTTACAACGGTGTATTTAATAGAGTTATCCAGTGTGTGTGTGTGTGCGTGCGTGCGTGTGTGTGTGTGTGTGTTTCTGTCTTTTACAAAAGCACTATGATTTCAAGGTTATTAATCTTTTCCATGGAAAGAAGTAATTGTTGGTAGTGTGCTGCCAGCAAATATTAAAAATGAACACTTGAGCTTTCCCTTTAAAAGAGAGGTGAGGTTATATCAATAAATGAGAAAGTAGTGAAGGATAGGGGTTTCTCAGAGTCTTAGAAATAACTGATTTCTCAAGCTTAGAAAGGTTTTGAGACTCAGTGTGAGTTTCCAGATAGTAGCTGGTAGTTTCCTCAGGAATCACCAATGACATGAATCAGCCTGGGAGCCAAAGTCTCAGGAGAATGGCTACTATGTGGACTAGGGAATCAAATGCCTATGAGCACTTAGAAGAGTCTGTGCAGAGGGAAAATATAAGTGTGGCAACACTGAGTATACAACGTTATCATATTGTAATCGACTAATTTGCAGTATAGCAGAATGTGGCCAATCAATTATGATTCCTAAAGGACTTGCCATATGTATTTTGTATTTATTTGATAGACATGAAAAGGCGTGCATTGAGAAGTTAATCTCAAAGTGAGGCAGTAAGTAGAACATTTGGAAGTCAATTAAAAAATAAAAATGGTTAACTTTTTTTGAAGGCCAACATTCATGTCTCTGGGATAAGCAAGATTCAAAAGAACTGCATTCTTTTTTGTTTAACTTCAGTCTATTATGTTTTCCTGGTGTTAGCACACTTCCAGCAGCTTTCCATCATTATGTCAGGGTAGTGCTTCATAATACTTTTCACATTTTCTGCCTCATACATCAAACTATAGAATTTTATCCATGAGACAAAGCTGTCATTGTGTAAAATTTTCAGCAATGTTCACATTTTTATCTGACAACTAGAAATATCTAAAGTAATAAAAATACCCTTTTTACCTCCTAAATAAATAAATAAATAAATAAATAAATAAATAAGAAAGTAATTGCTTTGTGAGAGCAACTTCTGGTTTGAAGATCACATTTCAAAAATGGTTATTTGGAAATGTTTTCATTGTGATATTTTTCCTGTAAAAACTATCAAAACAAAAAAACTATGAAAATAACACCCTTAGAAATCTTAATATTCTAATTTATTTTGTGATTTTAGAAAAGGAAAAATTTCAGCAGGATTAGATTTGTTTGTGAAATATAAAAATACATCTGATTCATTTTCAAAAATAATTCTTTGACCCCAAGAAAGAGATTTGTTCACCAGATTTTCAGTGAAAACTAAAAATTAGTATTATAATTTACCCAGCATGGCCAGCAGGCACTTCTTCCAGTGAGCTCAACATATTTCTCACAGATATCTTTTTCAGTCTTTAAAACCAAGAATCAAAATAAATTAAACTGTCTCTTTAAATTGCTGTGTTTATAAGTGGTAAATAAGGTTTTCAAACCTAATAAAGCACATCCAGTCATCTTTCTCTGAAATAATACTGTTAGTCAGAGGAAAATGTTATTCCAGTCATGAATACAATCAGTTTTTTAAATTTACTTTATTTCAGCTTATGTGATTTTTTAAAAAACCATTTGCATTTTGGAGGACTTTATACTATATGTAGTCCATCAGGTCAGAAGGAAGTAGGTTGAGTTTATAAATACATATAAATTGGGGCAATTGATCAAGTGTTTTAGTGTCCAGACATTTAGGATCAGCTTCCCAGAGGATCCCTAGTAGACTGAACCCCATGACATAGATTACAGGGTGTATCTCATTGTACTCTGGTGAGGGCCTTTTTAAAAGATACTTCCATGGAGTTTGGCATTTGATAAAACATTAAATTCCATATGTTTTTATGAGAGCGAAATGAAATTTATTTGGAGTATATTAGTGATACTGGTTAGAAATTTTGCTAACTCTTCTCTAAGTTTCTCTTAAGACATTGTAAAGTGTCTGCTTTATAATTAAGAAAAATGAGAGTAATACAATTTGATTACTGTTTTATTTTAAAATCCAGTAACTGTTATATTAATTCTCTAATTATCTGTACTTCTCATCAGCAAAACAGGGATTTGGACATGTTCATCAATGCCTCCAAAAACTTCAACCTCAACATAACCTGGGCTGCCAGCTTCTCAGGTAAAAACACATCTAGTGAAGACCTTCCAAGAGGAGGTAATAGGTTGAGAAACGTGTACAAGTTGAGAAAGGGGCTCTGGATATAGATGGGGCTTGAAACCCCACTTTGCCACTTACTAGCTGGGAGACCTTGAGCAGATGTCTGAACTTCTCTCTAGACCTTAGGGGTTATTCATCATTAAGGTAACAACACTTATCTCCTACAGTCGTCGTGTAGATTAAATTAGGTTATACACACAGTGCCTACCATGGTGTCAGGCTCAGTACGTGCTCACTACCCCTCCCCACTACCAACACTAATAGCATTCTGACACAGAATTAGATTTTAGTAGGCACAGGGAAATGTACTTGGGAATTAAATCAAGCTCTAAGAGCACAGTGTCTGCTATTTTTTTTTTTTTTTTTTTATCTTACCATGATTCACTGAAGAAGATGTGCTGGGCAGAAAATCTACTAAAAAAGTAAAGGGTGGGGCTTATGTAGTGATTAAGAACATCGCTTGGCAGACCTGGATTTGCATTCTGCCTGTTATTTACTCTGCTGCACTGTGCTGTTGGGCAGATTACTTAAGCTTTCTGAGCCAGTTTCCTCATGTATAAAAACACCTACCCATGTAGAGTGCTGTGAGAATTAAATGAGATAATAAACAAAGCACTCAGTGTAGTGCTGGAAACATGGTAAATTCTCACTAAATGGTAACTGTGTTTCATCTTCATTATTATTACTATATAGTACTGTTATGGTGAAAACAATCAGAATGAAGCAAAATAAAATCATTACCATTGCACATCAGTTTATGTTTATCATGTCTTGAAAAATTGAGTAGAATTCAGAAAAGTTGCAGAAACTTGCAATGAGGAGAGACTTTTATGAAAAAGTCTGAATTATTGGAACATTTGTCTTGACAAAGACAACATTTCTGAGCATGAGAATGATGATTTGCAATGACTGTCTCAGTGAGGACCTGACAGTCTGGCTTGAGTCACAGGGTTTAACTCAGACAAGGGAAAAATGTATTGGATGAATCTTTATAGACTGGAATTCCTGGCTAAGGGAGAATAATGAATGTTGGAGGACTCTTTAGGAATAAATAGGATGAGTCTATACCAGATTGGGAGGACTTAAATACAGCTGGTAGCAGAAAGGACTGAATGACCCCCAACAATTTCTTTCTCCGTGCTACTTTCGAGATGTGAGGTTGCTGCTAGTTAGGAAGTGAGGGGTGAATCAGTGTCCCCAGTAGCAGGGATATTGAGCGCTCCCAGATAAGTGTAAAGCGGGAATGCAGAGCAGTTGAAGTGTTGTGGGTAGGTGAATGCCATTGCTTGATAATAGGATTCTAGTGGTATCTATTTCCATGGCCACGTGCTGCCTGTTTTAGTGAAGGGGAGTTGCAGGGATTCCTGTTAAAACCATTCTAGTTAGGGGCACAGGTTTGTGCATCAGCCTTCCCAGCTACAAATCCAAACTCCACTTTTTGCTGGCTGTTTTGATCTGACCCAAGTTACTTAGATTCTCTGAACCTCAGTTTCTTGATCTGTAAATAAGAATAATTAATAGAGTTATTAGGATTAAATGAGATCGAGCTCTTAGAGGCGTTCCTTGGACATAGTAAGCATTTAGTAAATACTAACTATTATTCTTATTAATGAGGGCATATTCTGCCCCCCTTCCCCCAAAAGGATCTTCTGTTTCATTCTTTTCTTCCCAACAGCTGGAACCCAGGCTGGAGAGGAGATGCCTGTTGTTTCAAAAACCAACATTAAGGAATACAAAGATAGCTTCTCTAATGAGAAGTTTGATTTTCGCAACCACCCAAATATCACTTTCTTTGTTTATGTCAGTAATTTCACCTGGCCCATCAAAATTCAGGTAAGATATGCTTTTTTGGTCTCACCTGCAGACATGGTAAAATCTCTTTAGAGGAGATTAAATTCACTAATTTGGAACTTGTAGTAAATGAGATGTACAGTATTGCCTTGCCTCTATAATATCCACAGCAAAGGAGTGCTGAGCATATGAATACCATAAAGAAGACTGTAGTGGGGATGGTGTAAATCACTTATGAAAGAAAATTATCAGTGCTTTTGAAAACAAGTTGGCATAGACACAGGGCATGATGTATACGTAGACAGGGGCCAGCAGGGTAGGCAGGCTGTCTGGCAACATTGAAGCCTAGTGGGGTGCAGCCTCCTGGTGTAACAGCTGTTTGACCCATTCATGTGGAACAAAAGCTCTACCTAATTCAAGGCTCCAGCCACTTGGAAGAAGCTGACTGGCACCCGCTAAATCTGTGTCCTGTTTATGCAAGTTGCAGTGTGCTGTTGGCTTCAACATTGGGGAAAGGTACAAAGCACTGGTGAGGTGGATGGAAGGATCTCCTGACATACCTGGAGTCACTCCAAAACATACTTGTGAGGATAATGGGAATTTACCAAAACCTGTGGAAGCCTTAGGGAATGGAAAGAGTAGATAATAAAATGCCTTGCTGTTGTCCAAAAATAGGAACTTCAATTGGGAGTAATTAAAATAAGACTGGCACATTAAAAAAAAGGTTGGCACATGACACAATTGGAAATTACAACTGTAACTTCTTCATTGATCACTTGCCGTATAGTAAAACCTGAAAAGCTACACAAAGAGCTTCAATTCTGGAGTGAATTAGTTGGGTACAAAGGAAGCAAACACATGTATAACCTGTGTGTGGAATGTGCCACATGAAAAGATCCCCAAAATGCTATCAGAGTTTAAAGGAAAATAAGATGGAGTGTAATGGGAGCCAGCGTAAGGTTACATAAAAGAGCCTAGGCCTTGGAGTCAAACAAACGTGGGTTTGAGTTCTAGCTTGCTCCTACACTATTCATGTACCCTCTCCACATCTCAGATTTTTTGTACATGTGACCTGAAAGGGTTGGTCTAAGGGTTCCTGTGACCTGCTGTAGCCACTGCTGTTATCTATCTGCTCCTTTCCTCTGTTCCCAGGGGACCAGTGGACTCCCTCTTATCCTAGACCCATAGCCCCATTTGTGCTTTTTATAATCATTGCCACTGTCCTTGAGGCCTTGCCTCAATACTTTCTGCTTTTACCCCCCTTCATTTTAGGTAAGTGTGGAATTTTCATGCCTGAACTGAACATGGCTTTTTCCTTGGTAAATGCTGGCCTGGGAAGAGCTCTTTCATATATTTTCAAATGCATTGATACAAAGTTATTCACACTGTCCTCTTACCTAATCTTTGCAGCATCTGTGCTTTAGTGTATTGAATCATACACTTAAAAATGGTTAAAATAGTAAAATTTATCATATATATATATATTGTATCCCAACAAGAAGTTTTAAAAATAACAGCAAGATTTTTTTGTAGATACAGACAGGCTTAGTTCAAATTTGTATGAAAAGGCAAAGATTCTAGAATAGGTATAACAATTTTGAAAAAGAGGAACAAAATGGGATGAATCACTGTGTGCTATGTTAAGGCTTACTGTTTAGCTACAGTAACCAAGACATTGTGGTTACTGGTGGAAGGATACACACAAATCAACAGAATGAATAAAGAAGACTGAAACAGAACCACATAAATATGTCCAGCTGACTTTTGACACAGGTGTAAAGACAGTTCAATGGAGGAAGGATAGCCTTTCAACAAATGGTGCTGGAACAATTGGACAACCATTGGTAAATAAATGAACTTTGAACTAAACCTCATATATTATACAAAAATTAACTTACTAGGGCCACAGATTTAAATGTAAAACATAAAGCTATATAAGTTTTAGGAGGGAAAAATAGAAGAAAAAGGCTAAGCAAAAGGTTTTTAGACTTAACAACAAAAATATAACCCATAAAAGGAAAAATTGATACATCGAAACAAAAAGCTTTTCTCTATGAAAATACCCTGTAAGAGAATGAATAAACAAGCTACATACTGAGAGAAAATATTTGTAAACCATAGTTTCAACAAAGCCCTTGTATCTGGAATGTAAGAAGAATTCTCAAACTTCGACATTAAATAACAAACAGTTTGTTCAGAAAATGGACAAAAGACACGAACAGACATTTCACCAGAGGATATACATATATGTCAAATAACCACATGAAAACATATTTAGCATCAAAAGCTGTTAAAGCAGCCAATTGAAACCACAAGGAGATATCACTACATACCTATCAAAATGGCTAAAATTGAAAATAGTAATAACACCAAATGCTAGAGAGGATGCAGAGAAACTGGATCATGTGTACATTGCTACTAGGAAAGTAAGATGGTACAGCTACTCTGGAAAACAGTTTGGCATTTTCTTATAAAACTAAACTTGTACTTAATATACAACCCAGCAGTTGCATTCCTAGGCATTTATCCCAGAGAAATGAAAATCGATGTTCACACAAACACCTGTACACCAACATTTATAGCAGCTTTATTCATAGTAGCCCCAAAAGGAAACAACCCAAGTGTTCTTCAGCAGGTGAATGATTAAATAAACTGCTATATACATGTTATGGAATAAAAGTACTCAGCAATAAAAAGAAACAAACTGTTGATAGAACAACTTGGGTAAATCCAAGGATATTTTGTTGAGTGGGAAAAAAAATAATTTAAAAAAATTTACATGCTGCATGATTCCATTTCTATCACATTTGAAAATGAAAATTTTGAACCAAAAAATGGTACAGATAAAATATACTGAAGCTTCAACTTTCTCTGACTTCTTCTGACTGACCCAGATCCTCTTTTAAAAGGGGTCATCTGATTAGGGCAGGCCCACCCACACTTAAAGGAATGGGATTATACAGGGTGTACATACGATCATAGTGGGAATCTTGGGGGCCAACCAGGGATTTAGGTTATTTGACCCCAAAGCGATTGAATTCAGTACAGTTTCAATTTGGTAGACTCTCCTAACACTGTCAAACTGTAGGTCATGTACATTTGTTAAATATTTGATTTGGGCTCTAGTAAATATTTATTGAATTGTTGTAAATTGAGATTGTTTTCACACCAACATACCTCGTGATACTCTGAATCCAGTCAGACTTCAGGCTTCGTTGGTGAAAGATTCTTGGTGAAAATCTTGACTTAGGCTGCTGACGATTTTCCCATTTGGAAAGAGGGCTCCGTGCACATAAACAGGCTTTTGTGCTGGAGATAGCCACGCTGTTGCCAATACGGAGTTCCAGTTTTTTTCCTCCCCAATGCCCTGTTGCTCCACCCTCTGAAAGTCACTGTGAAATGGTTTTAGAGCATGTCCGTCTAGAGGGATCTCTTTCCCACACTTACTTTTAAAAAGTACTCATTTCAAGTTTAAGAATCAAAGAGATGTAGATTTTCTGCCTGATTTTTTGGTGCTCTGTACCTGGGCTGGATCACTCACTTGCATAAGATCCCCTTATGAAAGCTGCATTCAGGAGCACTTTGGAAAATAAACGATGGCGTGCTCACCATTTAGTTTGCCAAGCTTTCCTTGAAAAGCAGGTAAGTTCTATTGAAAATGTGTCTTTCTGCTCTTTGGTACAACTAACTGCAGTATTTGCAGACGGTGTTGACTAGACCTATAGCATCGTGTGTTCTCGGTGTCTTCACATGACACCCATTCTCTGCACTGGGGACTATATCTGGATGTGCAGTATGTGGAGGGCTGAGCTTGCGTCTTCCTAGGCAGATGCAGTCATGTCCTCAACAAAGGGAGCTATATGTTTCTGTATTGCTCTGTTTTCCTCAGAGGCGTAGCTTTCCTAGTTAAAGTTAGCTCTTAAACACGTGCATGCACACTTAGACACTGTACAAATTTAGTAAAAATGTAGAAACTTATTTAAGGAAGAGAATAGGGAAATGTGTAAATGGTGCAGTGTAGGCCATTCAGTTAAATTTCAGTATGGATTACAGTGCAGGCAAAATAGCTTTTGTCTTTCTCATTTTTTAAAGCAAAATAACTGAGGAAATCTAATTCTCTATTCAAAAATTCATGTAAACACTGGTGCTTTAAAAGTGGTAATGCTAAACTCAAGTTTCTTTACTCTGAACCGATCCCAGGATTTTTGTCCATAATTAGGAACAGATTAAAAACTATAACTGCTAACTGAGGGAATTTGAAACTAACTATAAAACTCTTTGTAGATGCAGTTAAAAGAAAACAAACCCACCCAGACTGAAAAGGCCTGTGTGTAGTAGGGTGGCGGGTGTTTTGGGACCAGTTGTGCCTGTTTTCTGGTCAGTTGCTCCTGTGGGTGCGTGCCCCTCTCTCAGTCCCTGCTCTCTGAAAGCGATCCTAGGAGCTCTCCCCAGTAAGCAGGGACTCGGCTGGCGTAGCCTGGCTCATAGTTTACGGGGGCAGGTATTTAAGAAAGAGAATGGACAGGCAGACATTGTGTGATGTGGGAAGGTGGGTAGTGAAGCTGGGATTCTGGCTTGTTACTGACTCTGCAACAGAGGTTGTTATTGTAATGTGGAACTAATATTAAAGCCCTCTCCGTGTTGGGTGTTTCATCTGCTGCTTTATGTAAGAAGCTAGTGTTCGCAAGCGAGGGCAACACAGAATTTGTATTGAGAACCAGGCATTCATTCAGAGTTTAGCGTTATGTTTATGGGTGCTAGCAGATTGCTGCTATACCGAGCAAAGGATGTATGAAACTTCTGTTGACTTGTGTATACTGTTTTTAATGAAAGCTTTATTGAGATATAATTCACATCCATACAGTTCACCCATTTAAAATGCACAATTTAGTGGTTTTTAATATATTCACAGAGTTATGCAACCATGACCACAATCAATTTTAGAATATTTTCATCACTCCCAAAAAGAAATCCTGTACTCATTAGCAGTCATTTCCCGCTCCTTCCTCTCCCCAAACATGGGCAGCTGCCATTCCACTTTCTGCCTATTCTGGACATTTCATATAAATTGAGTCACGTAATATGTGGTCCTTTGTGACTGACTTCTTCACTTAGCACAGTGTTTTCAAGGTTCATCTATATTTGTGTTTCAGTACTTCATTCCTTTTTAATTTTTACATTGATGGATGTACCACATTGTTTACCCATTCGTCTGCTGATGGATGCTTGAGTTGTTTCCACTCTTTGACTATTATGAATAATGTCAGATATACTTTTAATGTTTGTATTTATTGGATAATAAATAATAATGATGTATGTACAAACCTGGTGTTAAATATCTGTACCTTAAGAGTTTTTAGAATTATAAAGCCTCTGAAGTAGTTTACAGCTGAGCTACTTAAGTGCCTTTCTTTGTTTCAAATGGCATTTAAGGTTCTCATGGTTTCATCATAGTCCTTCCTTGTTACTCCTTTTTGAAAGTCTCCCCTCTTCTGCTTTTCACCTGTGGCTTTGGCTGTTTTCTTCCCAGCTCTTCAATGACATTGTTCCCTTGAGTTTCCTCTGGACCCTTTCTCCCTGGACAGTCTCATCCACACCCTCTGTGAGCACCACCTCTGGCTGGGGTGTGTAAATACCCATCTCTAGCAGACCTTTTTCCCGTGATCCCTGGGTTCCCTTTAACATCCATTCACACTCAGCAGACTTGTGGCCCAGAGCAGCAGTGATGAATGGACAGCAGGAGCTTTGTCAGATGCTGGGTGACTGGGGTGTGCCTCGTGCTCCTGGGAGCACTGAGAGGAGAGGAGCGTGTCACCTGAGTCTGAGTGAGGAGGGGCCGCATCAGAGCTGAGCCCTAAGGAACATGAAGTCAGGACGTAGGGGTGTTTGGGGTGGGAAGAGGGCATATCCACTCACCCTCAAGAACTACCAGTTCAACAGAGCTGAAGTGACAGTCCTGTGAGAAAGATTCTGAAGAGTTAGACAGAGGCTGTCATGAAGAGATGAGGTTTCAGCTGAGAGATTTGAACTGTATCCTAAAAACCACTGGGAGTCATTGAAATGCTTTAAGACAAACGTGACCAAAGATCAGTGTTTTTGAAGACCCCTCTGGCAGCAATTGGGAGAATGGATTGGAAAGAGCCAGGTAGAATTCTTGTTTAGAGACCCAGGGGAGGGTCCATCTGATGGACCCTTAGGCGTATCCCACAGTTGCTTCCTTTCTTCTGTGCCTCCACAGCCATAGGCTACCTAGTCTTTCACTATACAAAGATTTCCTTAAAGGCAAGGACTGTGTTTTATATTTCTCTGTCCTCAGTGTCAGCATAGTGTTAACCATCTGTAGACACTCCATAAATATGTGCTACATTGATGCATAGTTGTAGGTGCAAGAGCTTTAGGGCTGGTATCAGAACTTAGTTCTTTTTTGCAACTTTTGTAATTTGTATAAAGTACTGACAGCTTTTTCTGATATTCTCCATGTGATTGCTCATCATTGCTAGGTAGCTAGCTGGGGTTAGAGACCAAGAATTTTTCATCCCAGTCTACATAGTGTGGTGTTAGAGGATTGAATTGTTCTAGGTTGGAATTTTTCAGAAGAGTTGAGAGGTAGAAGAAAAGGGAAGAGGACATAGACATCCCTAATTTTACAAAGAGGGTGGTTAGGGTTTGCTGTACTATTACCTCTACTTTTTAAAAAGTTTTAAATTTTCCATAATAAAAAAATGAAAAAAGATAATGCAGGTGCTAGAACAAGAAATAAAGGTCCAAGTGTATTACTTACCCCCCTAAAGGTAGCTATAGGAATGTGCCTCAGCTGGGCCTGCAGGCCAGGTGGGACATGGCACATCTAGGCCAGCTGAGATGTGTCTTGGAACTGACCTTCTGTTTTAATTTTTAGGAAGCACACAGCACTGTATTAGAGTTTTACCAGTTATTGGCCACTGTTGGGCAGTCTCTGAAACAGTCAGGGATCAAGGACAAAACTTCCCCTCCTCCTTAGCCCAGCACACCTCATGCTGGTGGTAATGGCAAAGGGAGCTACCCCGACTGCTCCTGACTTCCCCTCCCCCCTGCCCAAGCAGGGGTGCATCAGAGGCCTGAGGACTTCTCCCCATGGGCTGTGAGGCCTGGGAAGCTACTGTCCAGTGAGCCCTGGCCACATTGTCTCCTGCTCCTGCAGCTGTTAGGGGTACCAGGCACATCCTGTCCCTCTAACCAAGGGTATTCTATCTATTTCCTGTCTCTATTTCCAGTTGGTATCTATCACCCTCGTCCTCAGGATAATGATACAGAAACTACCAGAGGCACTAAAGACAGAGATATAACCATACTGAAAGAGGGAAGGGGGATGATGGCCTTCTATTGTAGTAGAAGTCAGTAAGTAATGCCTAAAATGGCTAAATCAAGAAATAAGAAAAATTTTAAAAACTTCTTAGTGATAAAAACAATTAAAAAGGTAACCTCCAGAAGAACTGAAAAGATGGGGGCCTCTGGAGAGAAGCCTTAAAAGAGGGGAGAACCATTGCTCTGCATGATTAGCCCTTCAGTACTTGATGCTATTTCAACCAAGTATATGTAGTTCTTAATGTTTTTTAAATATTAATGAACATGATCAAATGGAACAGGAATTCTGGAGAGTGGTGAAAAGGACTGGCTGGAAGGAAATTTGGGGAAGAAAACAGCAGTGTTGAGGGGGGAGGCGGGGATTAGACAGACGGTGAGTGTTAGCTTGCATGTCAGGAGCGAGTGGCTCAGGGGCATTCACTGGCCTGGAGGCTCTGACCAGAGCTGGAGTGTACAGTTTCTGTGCCAGCGCAGACCAGAACTAGGTGGGTGATGTGTGAGGCCAGGTGATGGGCACTGCGGTTTCCACATAGAGTTCATACAGAATTTTGGGATTTTTTGTTGTGTGTGTTTTTTTTTAAGGAAAGTTATTGTGGCCCAGCAAAACCCAGGTAGGTGCAGCATATACCTAAGTTAGAATATATTCAGCCATTTGTCACAGAATTTTCTATCCTTGACGTAGTTGAGGCCTGAGTAGAAAGCTGTTAGTAGACAGGCCTAAGTTCTTTTGGGAGGAATCGCTCCTCTTCTGACTTCCAGCCTAGCAGTGTCCAGAACTGCATGGGAAGTTTGGCGTGGTGAATCCAGGAGCCCAGGTGGCAGCCATGGCCACTTACGTCCTTTCTGGTCCTGGTGTGAGATCTTCAGCACCTGCAGAGCCTGACCTCTCCAGGAAAGTCGAGGGGCAGAGGGGCCATAGTCTCTCGATGGACTCCCCCACCTGGGTGGCGCTGAGCCCTGGTGGAGCTGCCAACCTCAGGGGCCCATGGGAGCAGCCCACAGAGATTCTGCCAGACACACACAGATTCTTGGGCTTTCTCAGAGCCTGATGGGTGCTGCTTGGAAACCAGAAAGCTTCCCGTCACAGGGAGGCCTACTCTCCCTTCCCATCCTGTCCCTGTCTTGAATGCTCAGAACAATGAAGGTCGTTCTTGGTGAAGAAAGTAAGGGCAAATTAAAGGTCCTTCCCTCTCACTTTCCGAACCTTGGTTATTGATCTTGCCCTACTCATGCAGTATTCATTCATCTTCATTCACTTAAGTTTTTGAGTACTTACTTTGTGGATTGCACAGAGTATAGTACAAATGTTAAGAATTTGTTCCATAGTAGCTGAGAATAAGAAACGTCTTACTTTTCCTTATTTCTAGAGTATACTTGGGCTTAGGCCCTACCCACAATAGTTGATGAGAAAAATTCATTCTCAGCCTGTTTTCACTGAGTCCCATCCCCTTCTCTCAGAGACATTCAGAAACCTCAGGGCTTAACTGGAACTGGAGATCTGCATTCACTGACTGCTCCTGGTGTCCTGGCCCATGGCCGTGAGATTTGTTTGAAGGCAGTTGTCCTCACTCCCAGGTGTGACAGGCTTGGGCACAGAATAATCACTGAGGCTCCAGAGGCTCCCTGCATACCATCTTAACCATGCAGTCACCCTATATTCCTTGGCACTTTCAATACTCTAAAATAGGCATGTCCAACCTGTGGCCCCACACAGCTATGAATGTGGCCCAACACAAATCCTTAAAACATTATGAGATTTTTTTGCGACCTTTTTCTTTAAGCTCACCAGCCATCATTAGTGTTAGTGTACTGTACGTGTGATCCAAGACAATGCTTCCAGTGTGGCCCAGGGAAGCCAAGAGGTTGGACACTTCTGCTCTAAAATATAGTCTCCTTTCCCTCCGTTTTTCTTCATTCCCTCCAACCAGGTCTCAAAAGTTTGGTCTATGCCCCTCTCTTTGTTTGAAAGCACTGTCCTCTCCTACCCTGATCCTTCCCCTCACTCCCACACTGGGGAAGATCCAAGTTAATTTCTTTTGGGGCCAAACCTTCCAAGTAAAAAATGATAATTTTTCTCAGTTCATTTCCTGAAATGCCAAAGAAATTGTTCAGGGGAGGGAGCAGGGGAGGACATTTCTAAAAATAATTTCTTATTTTGGAGTTTCCTAAAGTGTGACCTCTGGACACCAACATCAGAATCACCTGGGGGGCTTAACACTGCAGGAGGTAGGAATAGGGCCCGGGATTCCAACTTTTTTTGCAAGCTCTCCAGATCTTGAGAACCATGGTCTAGTGCTTGGAATACAAAGGTGTACCTGCTCATGTGGGGGAGGTAAAGGATTACCTTTTTGTTCATTCTCTTGCAACAACAATTAACAAGTCAGATATTGATATCCATGTAGACAGAATATAGAATCTTCTTTTCCATGTTATCTCTATGTACACAGCCATAGTATACGGTAGAATATAATTATTCCATGCCCTCAAAAGAAGTGGATCAAGTGTTGAGAGAGTAGAGAGAAGAGAGAGCCAACTTCCAGTTGACGGTGGGGCAGCTAAATGAGGAAAGGGAGCATTTGTGTCAGTCCATGCAGGGGACACTCTGCTGAGAGGTTAAGTACAGTAGCAAAGCCACCTGAAAATACAAAATAAATGCTTAGGAAGGTCAGGTCCTCAATGTCCTACCCCAAATCCTGGGGCTAGCTGGGCTTCTGAGCTTTGTTTTTTACAATGTATTTTAACAAACCCAGAGCTCCCCACCCCCAGACCCCAACCCAAGCAAGCACACCTTAATCAAACATTGCAGAACGATGAGTCAGCAGCAGGTTGTGGAAATACAAGGGGACATAAATTATAGATTTCTTGGAGTGTGGAGAGTAATAGATACCTACTGTTTTAGAAAGGGGGTTTTATTTATAAATTGGAATGAGATTTTCTTCGTATTATGTAAATTTTATTGTAGAAATCCTCATTATCTTTAGTATCAGCAAAGTCCATAAACATATTGCAACTTGTTCATAATAAATCATGAAAGAATTGTCTGATTGGCATATTATCTTAAAAAATGAAACTCAAAAGTATGAAAACTGTTTAATTTTACAGTTAACAAAATTGAAATTATGGTTGCAACCATGAGCCAATTCTTAAAACAAAGAAAACTAACTCAGATCTTACTGAGTTACGGGGTGATATTCAATATAGTAAAAGTGAGATACAGTTAAACAAAAGGACAGTATCTTAAAGTGAGTATACACTGTGCCTATAAATGTTGGAAGTACTGAAGGGCACAGGATGAGGCTACCCAACTCGGGGTAGATGAAGAATTAGAATTTGAAGCTAACCAGGAGAGTGTTTTGTCTGGATGAAGTCACAAGGAGGTAGCAAGCAAACAGACTTGCCTGTCATTAGGGTTTTTGCAAAGGCGTCTGAGAGGTCTTCAGGGTCAGACTATCAGAGCTTAGATATGGTATCACGAGCAGAGAGAAGCTGGAGGAGCTTGTTGAAGCCTCAGAGTACAGTAAGTTCTCCCTCAACATCCTTGATGGGTTCTGTGACTTAAACCAAAACAGCGTATAACAAAACCAAATTTGCTATAGGCTAACTGACATAAACAAGTACCTACGGCACCTCATCAATGTTACAAGGATATGATGTTGAACAAAATGACGTTATTTGAGCAAGAAAAGAAACTAAAGGGATGAGGCACTTCTCCTCAAGTGAAAAAAATTTATTAACCTCTTTTTTAAAATGTAAAGTACGTCTTTCAGCTTAACTCTTGCACAGAGAAAGCTGTTCATGGTGCTGTTCTGCAGCCCCCTAACCACACTGCTTGTCTTTCTGCCACAGATCGCCTTCTCCCAGCACAGCAATTTTATGGACCTGGTACAGTTCTTCGTGACTTTCTTCAGGTAATTTCCCTTACACACATTCTATCTGCTCTTTAATTCAGACACTTAATTCCATTAATTATCAGCTCATGAACGATAATCGAATGAGCCTGTATTTCCACACAGATCAAACCGATTATACTTACGTTCCTGAAAAGTTACATGTCAGTAACAATAGTGTAAATTCAGTCTAATCTGGTAAAATGAAAACAGTTTGCTTTGTGTGTTCTGGCGTTTTGAGGCAGCTTTTCGTATACCTATACTAAAATGTAGTTCATTTGACTCTTCCTATGGTGAGAATTTTGGGTTGAAACAACAATTTGTAATGATGGCAGGTTTGTGCTACATATATGTTTCTTTTTGATCAAGAGATGATTCAGGTGATTAATCCAGAGTTTTAAAGCTAAAATGACTTGTTAGGCCCCTATGATTTTGTGATTATTATAGGTTATTTTTTTTTTCAGTTTAGTTTTATTTTTGTGGAAAGACTATAGCCATGTAATTGGAAAAGACAGGTGCTACAGTGCTTATAAGAGAAAGCATTTGTACATGCTTTTCCTTCTTTCTGGAACACTCTTCTCCCTGCTCTTCACCTGTATGCTTTTACTCATTCCTTGGTTTTACACAGCAGCAACTAGTTCTCTGACACCATCTGGCTTCAGCTCAGTTCTGACACTACTCGTAATATTAGTACAGGCCCCCAAGGTGAAGTGCTCAGTCCGAAAAGACTGCCCCTCCACACATCAATCCCAAATGTGTCCTCAGGCTACCCACACTTCTGCCTGGCCAACTACCCATTTTGGGGTTCCCCATGATTTCCCCTTCAGATCAACCATTTGCTGGAAAGTCTCACAGAACTCAGGAAAGCACTATAGTTAAAATTAGAATTTTGTTATAAAGCGTACATCTCAGAAACAGCCAAGTCAAAGAGGTATGTAGGGCGGGGTATGGGGATGGGAGGAGAAAACAGCTTCTGTGCCCTCCCTGGGCATGACACCCTGCCAGCACCTCAGTGTGTTCTCATCCCAGAAGCTCCCCAAACCTCCTCATTCCATGTTTTTTTCAGGGTTTCATTCCATAGGCATGATTGATGAAACCAGTGGCCTTTGGTGACTGAACTCAATCTCCAGCCCCTTTGCCCTCCTCGGAGCTTCTAACCCCCAAAGGATACGGTTGTTGGTTTTTCTGGCAGCCAGCCCCCATCCTGAAGCTGTTTAGGTCCTTCCTTTCCATGAGTCATTCATTAGCATATAAAAGACACTACTGAATTATGGCTCAATAAGCCTGTTATAAAAAATAGTTCAGACTCAGAAAACCTGTCATTTTTTATTATACCTTTCTGAGTTGTATAAATTACTTTGTATGGATGTATTTTTAAAAAATGTTTTTAACTCCCACCCCTCTGCCCTATTTTTTAAATTTTTTAATCAAAGTAAAAATATAGTTCATTTCTTTTTAGTACTGAGTAATATTACATAAAAAGGTGGGGGCACTTCTATTGCTCAGGAAATGTCAGGCATTTCTAGAAGCTCTGTGCCAGAGATGCAGGACAAAGACCAAATGTATATATTTTTATTATACCACACTCATCCTTCAGATCTTGGCACAATGCCACTTTCTCCAAGATTCCATCCTAGAACCCCTAAACTAAACCATCTCCCCTTGTTCTCCTCTCATAGAACCGTATTATTTTTCATTATGGTACTTACCACAAATTTGTTTTACTTGCTTAATATGTGTCCACCTTTAGACTCTAAGCTTCAATAGAGCAGGGACACTGTCTCCTTTTCTCACCCCTCTATGTACACACACCTTTAACATCTAGCACGTACTCATGTGGAAAGTAAACTAGACCTTCCGAAGTGCAGGGTCATGAGGATCCATAGGCACCACCCTCTCTGAGGGAAAAAAGCTGGTGGTGGAGGTTGGTGGCTTACCTTTAAGGGAGTGCAGGGGCCGTCTGCTACACAGTAGTTTCAGTTAGCACGTGTGCCCTGTTCTTGGACCACACACTGAATGAGATGACCCTGCTGCCAAGTACCATCCCAGAGAGGATGATCATTTCTCCCGATGGGTGGAAGACTGAGTGATACCACCAGCACTTATTGGGAGCATCTTTAGGGACCACAGAATCCTCTGTAATAAACAAGGACAGATGATGTTTTCGTCACTTCTCCCTTTTGAAGGTGGAACCTTTAGAAAACAATTCAGAGCTTTGGTTTCTCTGGATTTTGTTTAAGATTTAGGAATGGTGGGTTTTTAACTGAATAGAATTTTTAAGGAGCATGGGGAAGAAAATATTTTCCCAGAGCAAGTTAACCAGGTCCAAAAGAATTTATGTGAAACATTAAGGGAGGAGGAAAGGAATCCAGGCAATCCTCAGCACTCTGAAGAACAGCTTATGTAATACAGAAAAGAGAATTAGATGGGGTGGAGGGCAAATGATTGAAATGACTCAAGCACAGTGAAGTAAACTCTAGGTCCTGACAGATCTGTTAAGCCCTGTTTGTGTCTTAAACAAGATGCTTCTCCAGACTCCTATAAGAGCCTTGTGGATAAAGAGGAAGATAGGAAGACCCACTGAGTCTCTTGCTCTGAGAGTCAGATGAGTAACATGTGGTAGGACTTTGTGTCTGGGAGTGGTGTGCTAATGGGTTATTAGTAAGAAGAGGAGAGACAGACTCACACTCTGAAAATCTGGGTAGCTGGGGTTAGAGGTGCCTTAGAGGGCAGCATTTGAGTGAGGATAGAAAGGAACAACAGGTGATTTCACCACCTGGCCAAAAGCGGGGGATGTAATGGGAATTCCTAATGTAGACAAGATTCAATGTCTTCATAAAATGTGATTATCTGAATTTCTGCTGAGATTCTTGTCAAATTGACAGCAGACATTTGACAAATCGTGGCTTGTTGATCATTTCATGTTCCAGAAGATAGAAGTAGTACAGGGTCCTGCCACTCCAGATCTAATTCTGACCAGAATGGTGAAATGCAAAAATCACAAGAACTTGGGAAGAAGCAGCAGTGTCTCTGTGCTCAGGGACACTGGGAGGTCAGGACCAAGCCAAGGAATGCATGTGTAGTTTCAGGAAGGCTTGACTGGTAAGTGCAGGAAAAGAAGACAGTTCCTTAATAGCCTCACCCTCTGGAAGGAAAGTTCAGGACACAAAAAATATTCTAGCTGTACAATTGTAGTTAAGCTGATGAGAAATAGTCTATTTCTCTGAGCATTAAACAAACTGAGTTTTCAAAAGACATATACAGAAGATGGAGAGAACTAGAATCAAGGCATGGATTTTTGAAGATTCTCAGGACCGTACAAGCCTCTGATAGGCAGGGACGAGTTTAGAACAAAAAGGCCAAAGGATTCTTGATTTCTCCTTAGGTACAGAGCTGATGGGAAGTAAGGGACCCTTAGTCTAGGATTAGTGTCCTAGAGTTGAAAGATAAACTTCGTTTAGAATGGTCTTTGAATGACATTGACAAGATGTTAATTGTCAAAGTTAAGTAAGAAATGGGCATAGAGGAATTCACTGGATTGTTCTGTTTCTGGGCATGTTTGAATTTTTCATGATATCTTTCTTTAAATTACATTTGTATTGAAAAATACAGAAAACAGTTGTTAGGAGGGACTGTAGTAGGATGAGCACTGAGTCACAGCCCCACCTGTACGAAATTAGTGGTAGGGGAAAAAGAAGGGAGGGGTATCGATCAGCAGGTGCCACCTTTTTTGAAATAACTAGTACACGTAAACTCTTCATTGTTTATTATTGGACAAATCATGCAGGTATCAGCTTTAAGGGACAATCACTGTATGTTGATATGCTGTTTGTGTCACTTCTTAAAGCTAGAACAGGTGTAAGGAACTGGGTTGTTAATATTTTCAACAGGTCTTCAGTGAAGACAGAAGCCCCACCCAGGCCTGGGGGGACAGGGACACAGACCTGAGCTGCAGTGTTTTCCAGCTCTTTATTGAGAGGGCAGTCTCAAGAGAAGCCTCTGAGTGACAGCATGGTGCTCACCTGTGAGGCCAGCTGCACACTCAGCTGCATCAGCAGGATCCTGACCAACTTAGAAGCTCTTCTTTGTTTTAAGTCCTTTCATGTGGATTTGCTACCTTCTTGTGTTTATCTATAATGTTAGAATAAAAGTAACAAAAATCAAGATCATGCATGGAAATCAAGAAACTGAGGTTACTCTTCTCAGATTCCTTTACTGCTTCTTCCTGTTCTCCCCAACTTCTCAGTGTTGGGGTGACCCTTGGGACATTCTCATGTATTTGTATTCAATTCCTTGATGCCCTCATACAGATTGATTACTTCAAGTACCATATATATAATGATGACTCTCATATGCAATCAGTCTCCACCCCAGACCTGGCATCCAGCCTCCAGGCTCCTATACGAGGTGTGATAAAAAAATATATGGTGAGCATTTCAATTAAAAAAAAATTATTACAGTAAAAGACACATTATCATTAATCCCCCTCAAAATATTCCCCCTCATTTCAAACACACTTATCCCATTGTTCTTGCCACTTTCTGAAGCAGTTCTGGAGGTCCTCTTTCATGAGAGTTTTTAGTTGTGCCGTCATGGCTGCCTTGATGTCCTCAATCAATTGAGGTCGCACCTTGTTTCTGGTACAGCAGTTTCTCTCAACTAAAAACATACGGTGTGTCCTCTCATCCACCTTATTCTCTGATCCGGCACCATGTGACTTCTGGCTCTTTCCCAAAGTCAAAATGATCATGAAAGGTAAACGATTTGAATTGATTGAGGATATCAAAGCATCCACAGGGCAGCTAAAGATAACCAAGAAAGAGGACTTCCAGAACTGCTTTAGAAAGTGTGTTTGAAGCGAGACAGAGTATTTTGAGGGGGATTAATGGCAATATGTCTTTTACTGTAATACATTTTTTAAAATTTAAATGTCACTGTATTTTGGATCACACCTCATATCTGCCCATAACATCTCTTGGCTGTCAAGTAGCTATCTCAGCATGTCCAAACCTAAACTGCTAATCTGCTGTCTTGCACCTCCTCACCCAGAGCCTTCCCTGTCTAGGTTGATGGCAGGTCCCTTAGTCCAAAAACCTTGATTTCTCTCTTTCTTCCATGACCTACCTCTCATCAGGAAATCCTGTTGATTCGACCTTTAAACTGTGGCCAGATTCCAGAGTGCTTTTCACAGCCCTGCTACTCCTACCTCAGTCTGAGCCACTATCATTTCTCACCTTGGCTACTGGTTTCCCTATTTCTGCACTTGCAGCCCTAGGGATCTCCATGGCATAAGTTAAATCATGACTTTGTTCAGAAACTTGCATTGGCTCCTCATCTCACTTAGTAAAATCCAGCGCCCTTATAATGCTTTTAGGGCATGATCTGCCCTCCCCTTACATCTCAGCCTTTATTTCTGGCCTAAGGCACCGCCCTCCACCCACACTGGCCCCCTGGATTCCTCAAGCAGTCCTAGCCACATCCTTGTCTTGGCCTTGGCACTGGCTGACCTCATTGCCCAAGTGTATTTCTGTAGACATCCATGGTGCCACCTCCCAACTTCCTCCAAGTCTTTACTCACGTGCCACCTTCTCAAGAAGTAAGGCCCATGTGACCATCCTGCTTTAGAGTACCACTGGCACTCTGAACCCTTTTACCTTTATCATCTCTTCTTTCTGTAGCATTTACTACCTTCTGACATGCTCTAGAATTTGTTTTTTTATATTGTTTACTGTTTGCCTCCATGGGATGTAAACTCCATGGGAACTGTGGTCTTTGTTCTGTTCATCAATGTATTCCATGAACCTAGAACAGGACCTGGCCTAACAAGGTATTGATAAAAAGGAATATAGACACAGGGAGGAGGAAGGAAGGACCAGCAGCCAAAAGGCCCTCCAAGCTAGGAACTGAAGGCTTTCCACTTAGTGATGACCCTGGGGCCCCTTCCTTCTCTTTTGTCAGGTGCCCATTGGGAGGGTCTGCACTCTTGTGCATCTTGGGGAGGTGGCAGGATGTCAGAGCCTGAGGTTCCTGTTTCTGAGAAGGCAGAAGTTCAGTCACCCAAGCATCTTTGTTCCTTTCTCCAGCCAGCCTGGGAGGCTAGCCTTGGGGTCAGAGCTTGGGTGCATTGAGGGTGCCATTCAGAAAGCTGCCCCATCCCACAAAAGCACAGCTTGGCAAGAGGGTTCCTGAGTGCAGGAGCCAACAGCCTCACGTGTAACAGTACTCTGTAGCAAGCCCCTTTTACATGTTAATAAGTGAAAACGCCAGTTTTAAAATTACTTACGCAGTTATCTAAGAGATACATTTTGTTAGGCTCATTTATCCTTTTAACCAGAAGTCAGTTACTCTCTGCTGTCACAGTAGCTTTTCCAGCTAGTCAGTGCCTGGTTTACAATTAAGAGAAAGTTGACATCACTTGCAGTTACATCACCACTGGGAGTTAGTCCCTCCTAATACTTTTAAGAAAGTTGTTGGCTTGAGTTTGGTAGTTTTACTTTATAAAAAAATGTATGTATTTACTTTGTAAAAATATAATTGAATGTATATTATTACATACAATTAATTTCTTCTATGTTCACTTCTTCCTTATAAAAAGACCATTGTTACTCTAATAACTGACTTCTCATTTTTTAGACTTTACCAGTGAATGTTTGCTAATTTTGATTAAAGAGCTTGCTTGTTCTTTGTCATCATGATTTGTGAATTATTTTTCTTATTTGGGATAAGCCATGATGGCCCATTCCCATAACAGTCCAGTGGGAGATCAGAGCTCTCTCCGAGTACCTTCAGTACCTCTGGGGACAGTACAGTCTAGAGGTTAGGTCAGGAAGCTCAGTTGACCAAAGTCTTCTCACCCTTTCTTTCCTGTGAACCAGGACATGGTTGTGATGGGTCATCAGAGAAGAGCTTGGAGGTGGCATCGGGGGAGCATGACCCTTCCTGGCCTGAGGCGTGGGTGCCAGTGGCGCTGATTCTGGGGGCCGGGTAGTAACTCCGTGCTTTGCTTTCTCATAGCTGTTTCCTCTCTTTGCTCCTGGTGGCTGCTGTGGTTTGGAAGATCAAGCAAAGTTGTTGGGCCTCCAGGCGCCGGGAGGTAAGCTCAGTGAACCAAGGTTACACACCCGGGAGAGCTTTTCCCTTGTACATATTTCTCTTAAGCAAACTAGTGTCAGCTATTTAGTGACAATTGCTGGAGGTAGCCAAGGTGGATGGTCGCAGACTTCAATTAGTGCTATGTTAAGGATCACTAACTCTGCCCCACATGATTTTAACTTTCTAAAAGGAAACTCTTTTTTGCTTTTTGGTATGTGGGTAGATCCCTGACTGGGAATTGAACCCAGGCCACAGCGCTGACAGCGCCAGCGCCGAAGCCTTAAGCCACTACACCATCAGGGAACTCCCTAAAAGGAAACTCTTGTATTAACTTTCAGATGCCAGTTTTCCCCTTAAGTTAGACAGGAGATCTGATGACCCAGTAGCACAGCCTTCACAAGAGCTTTTCAGAAGAATGAGTAAAATCAGCCATTTACACATCAACAGATTTCTCATTATGCAAAGAAAAAGGTATATCTAATTAAAGTTTTGCTTGAGTTTTATTTTATTAAGTCAGTCTTGATTTATTTGCAGAGCTCCATTCCAAAAGTAGTAAGTCAAACAAACATTTACAATCGACAAATCAAATAAATAAACCTAGTTAAAAATTACAACATAAAAACTTTGTTTATTGCAACTTTCACTCATTAATACTCTGCTTTTAGTCATCATGTCTATTGCAATTATTGCTAATGGAAATGCACAGAGCTCTTCATTGTGCTCCTACGTTTTCTGTATCTACTCATGCCTATTTTTATATATAAAAATTATCTCTAGGGAGTTCCCTGATGGTGTAGTGGCTCAAGGCTTCGGCATTGGTGCTGTCAGCACTGCGGCCTGGGTTCGATTCCCAGTTAGGGAGCTACCCACATACCAAAAAGCAAAAAAAAAAAAGGAAAAATATGAAAGATATGAAAGACCCAGATAACAAAGATTTGAAAAAAAAAAAATTATCTCTAGGCAAGATTTAGAAGAGACTATCTAAAATTAAAACTCACAAGCACTCAGCATTCAGCACTGTTCATAGAACAGTAGTGTCTGTAATGGGGTTAAGATAGGCTCCAAGATAATGATATCTTCCTGGAGCTATCATACCTTTTCTGACCCAAATAAAGGTGATGTTATCATAGAGGTAATGTTGCATCCTCTTTATTATTATTTTAAAAATTCAGTGGATAACCTATTTAGAGGACTTTTTTTTTTTTAATTTTATGAGTTTGAGTCCAGAGAACTTTTTAAATAGCTCTGTTACTAAGACATTTTAAAATCCTAATGAATTATACAATGTTCTGAAAAAATACAAGTTATCCAAATGAAGTAAGAAAGAAGTGAGAGTCACAATAAACTAGTAACCAGGGGAGGAATTGAAAACTTGTCAAAATATTACTCTCGACGAAGGGCATTAGACACAGGGAGTTTTCACTCTGAGATGAATTTATGGAGGTAATAGCAGTCTAGCTTCCTTTCCAACTTGGGCCCGGCAGGGTGGCTCCTGCAAAGGATGGCAAGAAGAAGAGCCATTCTGCCATCAGCAAGGTAGTGACCAGAGAACAAACACTGTCAGCATTCACAAGCACACCCACAGAGTGGGTTTCAAGAAGCATGCCCCTTGGGCACTGAGAGAGATCCGGAAATTTGCCATGAAGGAGATGGGAACCCTGGATATGTGCATTGACACCCAACTCAACAAAGCCTTCTGGGCCAAAGAAATAAGCAAAGGCCCATACCGTATCCGGTGCGGTTGTCCAGAAATCGTCCAGAAAACGAGGATGAATATTCACTAAATAAGCTCTATACATTGGTTACCTACCTGTCGCCACTTTCAAAAATCTGCAAACAGTTAATGTGGATGAGAACTAACTGCTGATTGTCAAATAAAGTTATAAAACTACCCAAATAATAATAATAATAATAGTCTATACTTCCTTGGGTGCTCATGAGAATTACTTCCAAAATACATATACTATATATGTAGATAAGATGGGAAGCTTAAAAGAGTCCTAAATCATGTTATGCATAGAAACCTTGAAACCAAAACCCGAGAAAGGTAGCATCAAAAAATAAAGGCCAGTCATATAATGACTATGTGTAGCAGTCTAACTTACCAGTATAGTAAAAGGATCATTTTATACTAGAAAACCTATTAGAATGGTAAATCAGTAAGTAAAAAATAAAACCTAAATTTTTAGTAGCAGCCAAGTAATCAGTCATTTTTAAATTCAACACCTATTCCCAGTTTAAAAATAAAACTTAACACTTTAAGAATATCTAGATAACTAACATCACTCGTGATAAAGTATTAGAGGTTGTACCAATAAAATTCAGACAAGTTAGTCATAATAAGAGCTGAATTTTGAGCATTTCTAAATATGAGGCACTGTTTTAAGAGGTTTCATATAGATTAACTAATCCTCACAACAACACTACGAAATAGTTACTGAAATGATCCCCATTTCACAGATGAGGGAACTGAGTCTCAGAGAGGCAAAATGACTTACCCATCATCACACAGTTACCTAGAGGCTGAACTGGGCTTTAAACTTAAGGTTTCCATCTTCACAGGCCATCTAATAATCATGTAGTCTTCACAGTCACTTAATTTTGTTCTAGATATTCTCGACTGTGCACTAAGAGAAAGAGAAATAAGTTTTGTTACTGTTGGAAAGGGGACAAAATTATTATCAGATAAGATTATTGAAATATAGTAGAGATTTGCCTACATAAAAATTAATACTTAAGTATATCAAAAGTAAATGAATGACAGAAAACAATGGAAAATATTTGAAAACATTTAACATAAAAATGCCCTTCTAAAAGAGTCGTGATCTATCTAGCCTAAGATTCTCACTCCTACAGTAGTTCCAAGGAGGTGGTTTGAAGTTAAGTCCTGGTTATCTTCTGTGACATGACCTCAAAGCTTCAATGACATGCCCGGATATCTAGGCACTTTGCTAGTGAAAGTATCTCATTTGATCCACCTGAAGCATTTATGGGATTAAAAACCCATTTCAGAGAGGAAGGAATTGATGCACACAGGCTTTAAACACTTTTTTGCGGGGATCACAGAGCTGCCAAATTGGAGCAGGGATTCACATCCAAGTCTCCCTAAATCCAGAGTCCCCCCTAAATCCAGAGCCCTTGCTTGTCCCTCTAATTTTGCAGAACTTCACACTTGTTCATGTTTTCAGCCTATACCACTTCTCTGAATAATGAAACTTTTTAAGTTTCTAACTACTGTGTAACAAGGGATAGGTTTTTGTTAGTGTGTAAATACTTGATTCAAGTTTCAGCAGAAGAAAGAAAAATGTGGCTTTAAAAATATGAGGGGATAGGGCTGTATCATTTATTTTTATGTATTAAACAAGCAGGAATCATGGCGTTTTATCCATACTAAAGTATCTAAAAGGTGGAGACCTTTTCCTTTAATACAATGATAATACTGTTGCCACATCCCACAAGACTTAGTAATTCCTAATGTTTTCTAGTACCTGGTTCATTTCCAACTTTCCCCAGCTCTTTCAAAAATACCATTTTTTATTTAATTTATTTGAATCGGGGAAGATAATGTGTTTTTGATATGTAGTATTCTGTGATGAAACCCCCTCAGTACTCATTGCATTGATGCTTGCTCTGCTACTCACCAGCAACTTCTTCGAGAGATGCAGCAGATGGCCAGTCGTCCCTTTGCCTCTGTAAATGTTGCCTTGGAAACAGATGAAGAGCCTCCTGATCTTATTGGGGGGAGTATAAAGGTGAGAGTGTGACTACAACATCCCTGTAACGTATCAAAACTCGCGCTTCTGAGTCTGGACAACCACCTTACCCTGTTGCTGCTTACATTTTCCTCTCTCTCACTTTTTTACAGTAGGTCAGCACACCAAAGTTGTCGAGTATTCTTTTGCTTTCATTTTCCAGTCTTTGATTTATGTTGCTAAGCAGTCTCATAGTCTGGGGATTTTAAAATATAAATGATTTGTCTGATACTCTTTTTATGTAAGTATTCTATGGTTAATCCTCTAAAACTCGGAAATAGCTAAATTGAACCATTGGTCTTGTAAGTGTTTGGGGAGATATTTTTTTAAAGGGATAAGATTATAATTCACTGAATTCTATAGAAAATAAATATTTCTGACCCCCCCCCCCAAGTAATAAGGATAGTGATAAGACTTTCTCTTTTGACAATGTGATTAAATATTTCAGATACTCTGGGGAAACAGCTATATATCCTGAATAAAACATAGTTATTAAATCATTACTGAGCTCACAGGAAGTAGGTAAAATTTCCAGGGATCACCTCCTTTCCTTTCTCCAAAAAAGAACAAACCATGAACCAAAACCAGAATCATTAGTGATCTAAAGTGGTTACAAATGACAAGAGAGACACTCATAAATAGTCAGCAGAACTAATAGATGGTGGATTTAGATAGGACTTCAAATATTAGAATTGACATCTAAAGACTATATGTTTGAAATGTTTAAAGAAATAAAAGATGGAATTATAAAGAAGAGGAAGCCATGAGAGTTAAGAATGGCCAAGCAGAGCTGAAAAACAACCAAGTGGAACTGTTATAAATCGAAAATACAGTGGTAGAAATTTTAAAAACTCAGTTTACATGTTAAACAACACATCAGACATAAGTGAGGATAGAGCTTTTGAACTGGAGGATGAATCTGAAAACATTACAAAGAATGTAGAACAGAGACAAGAAGATGGAAAATATTACAGATAATAAGATTATGGAGGGTAGAATGAGAAGACCTAACATATATATTATCAGAGTCCTAGAACAAATGAATGGAGGAGAGACAATATTCAAAGAAACAATAACTGAGAATTTTCCAAAACTGATGGTAATCATGAATATACAGATTCCAGAAGCAAAACAGTTTTGGGCCTCTTCTCACATCTTTTACACCTACTCCTTTGGTGATTGTCTTAGTCTGTTTGGGCTACAATAACAAAATACCAGAGACTGAGTGGCTTACAAACAATAGAAATTTATTTCTTACAGTTTTAGAGGCTAGAACATCCAAGATCAAGTGTCTTGTGAGAGCCCACTTTATGGTTCATAGATGGCGCCTTGTAGATATAACCCTTACATGGTGGGTGGAAGGGGTGAGGGAGCTCTCTGGGATCTCTTTTCTAGGGACACTAATCCTATTCATGATGGCTCTGCCCTCCTGACCTAATCATCTCCCAAAGGCCCCACCTCCAAATACCATCACATTGGGTATTATGATTTAACACATGAATTTTGAGAGTACACAGACATACTTACCATAACAATGATTTTATCCATCATGAATTTAAACACCATGAGCTCTCCACTCAAATCTCTCCTGTGAGTCACCAACTCCTATCAGATTATTTACATAGTGTCCCCACTTGTGTGTCTTAACAGGCATCTCAAACTTAACATGTCCAAAACTGAGCTCTGGATACTGTTCCCCACACCAGCTCCTCTGGCATATCTTTCTGAACTCAGTACTCATATATATATCACCTCCATCATACTAGTTTCTCAGGCCAAAATCATGGAATCATCTTGACTTGTCTTTGCTCTCATTCTCATTGGACAGCCAGTGTGTCAGCACATCTTTTTAGCTTTATCTTCAAAAGTATCTCCTGACCAATGTGCACACCTCCACCATTGTTACCTACTACTTGATCTCATGGCTTCCTTCTAGCTCACCTGGCTTATTATAATTGCTTATAACTGGTTTCCCACTTAGGCCATTTTACCCATCCAGTCATTTCCCTGTGCCACAGACAAGAGTGGTTCTGGAAGTTATTTTCTTCAACCAAACTGAAGAGATATTTGGGAATATGGTAGGCAGAATTCTAAACTTGGCCCCCAAGGTTCCTGTCTCATGATTAGTCCATAAAAATCCAGGTACTACTGTGAAGGGATTTTGCAGAAGTAATCAAAGTCCCAAGGCAGTGAACCTTAAGATACGAGAGGAGTTTGCTCTTGCTGGTAGCAGAAGGGGAAGAATGAGAGGGACTTGACAGTGCCATCACTAGTTTGAAGCTGGAGGAGCCATAGGAGGAAACCAATGACCTGTAAGCGAAGAAAGTGGCCCCTGGCTGACCTCTAGCAAAGAAATGGGGACCTCAGGCCTACAGCTGCAAGGAACTTGATTCTCCCAACAATCTGAATGGGTTTTGAAGCAGACACTTCCCCCATGCCTCTGGGTAAAAGTAGATCCCAGCTGATACCTGGCCTTCCACCTTGTGAGATAAGAGCTGAGAATTTTTCAGAACTAGTGGAAGACATGAATTGCATGTCTAGAATTCAACAGAGCTCACCTGGACTTCTGTCCTACAAAACTGAGATAATGAATAGATAATCATTTGGAGCAGCCAAGTTTGCAATTTGTTACACAGCAATAGAAACTAATACACAGGGCGTCTCTAAAAATCACATCTACAGGCTGCACCAGTTAAAGGTTGAGGAACACAGCTTTAGCTAATTCTTTGTTTTCTTCCACCAGACTGTTCCTAAACCCATTGCCCTGGAGCCATGTTTTGGCAACAAAGCTGCTGTCCTCTCTGTGTTCGTGAGGCTCCCTCGAGGCCTTGGTGGAATCCCTCCTCCTGGGCAGTCAGGTGAGTAGATGAGGGTTTCCGGGGGAGTAGGGAAGAGTTGGTGACAAAGTTTTACATTTTAGTCCATGTGAAGGATCCTTCCCTAGAGAACTTGGGAATCAAGGTGATACTACATAGTGCCTGCCTCCTGCGGTTGCGAGGATTCGGCAAGATGATCCTTTTGTCACTGGTATTCCCTAACTTGTCTTTCCTGGGGTCACCGTTCCTTCCCAGAGGAATGCCTGGGGCTCCCCTCCCTGCGCCAACTTCCTCAGCCTTCCAATGGAATCGATGCTTCCAACCACCCCTTCCTTTGCCACCTGAGTTTCTGGCCCTATCCAGCTCTGCTGCGCTTTCCCGGCTCCCTTGCTCTATCCCTAATGTCGGCTTTCTCCCTCTTCACTCCAGGCGTCCTTTCTGAGTCATCTTACCTGCTCTGGTGGCTTCCAACTTGCTTCTCCAAGCTGGTGACTCTGAAATTGCTATTTCTAGCACAACCACATTTCATTTGCTTTTTCGATTTTAAATATCCGGCATAAACAGCAATTACAACAACTTAAAGGAAGTTTTTGAAAATTTACTCACAATTTTACCATCCATCACTCACCAATTTTCTCTGTTTTGCTTCCTTCCCAGCCCTTGATGGCAATTTAGGTGAAATGGTTATATCACTCTTGTTTTTATTGTTTTTTCATGTATCTTTCTTAAACACTTTTACAGCTTACTACGTAATACTTTACCAATGTCTTTTATGCTGTTCCATCAAATACTTGAATCATAGTTTAGATAAGCACCATCTTGCTGAACATGAAGGAACAATGGAATACAGTTTTGGAAGTGTCTTGATTAATCTTGGAGTGCTTTGGAGGGATGGGACTTTCAGTTGAGATGATTCTGGGGAGTCAGGGTTGCCCTAGTCAAAACATCGTGTCTGGGAGGAAAGTGTGATCCAGAATCCTTGCCCAGGCCCTGAGCTCCATGGCCCCCTGTGTGCTGCTCTAAAACCTAGGAGAGGAGTTCCCTGATGGTGTAGTGGCTTAAGGCTTCGGCGCTGGCGCTGTCAGCGCTGCTGCCTGGGTTCGATTCCCAGCCAGGGAGCTACCCACATACCAAAAAGCAAAAAATTAAAATAAATAAATAAATAAAACCTAGGAGAGCCTTCAGCTCAGCTTGTGGATGGTCTGTGTCTGTGGCGTCCTCACAAGGGGAGGCTATTGGGCACGGCCATGCCAGGATATGTTGCCTTCACTTTATAGGGGAACAGCTTGATTTGCCCTCACCTTGGGATTCCTGTGAGTTGAGGCCCTAACTTGGCCTTACTTGTGTTGAGGTCAGGATGACCTGTTGACCTGAAGACTCTAACTAAGGTAGTGTCTTCAGCCACTGTCTGGCTCACCAAACCTTGGCTGGGGCTCCCTGAGGGCAGGGTGTTGCCTGGGGCTGGGAGATGACAAGCTTGCAGCTCCATGGCCTTTCCTGCGGCATCCTTCACTTTTTGTGCCCCCTGCCCCCGCCCAACTCCCTGGACACCTAACTAAGGGACTACTGACAAGGCTCACTGCTTGAGACCCACCCCTAAAGTGAGACTATCCTTGCCATACCTTTGCTAACCCCCATGTCAGATGGTGTCCTTATCTAGACTCCCAGAGCACTCAACTCTGCATTTGGTATTATGTAACAGTTGTCACACGTGTGGATTCCCCACTCAATACCAGGCACTAAATCTGGCACTTCAAAGCTACCCCCCTCGCCCACCCTCCTCTATTTTATAGGCTCAGAGAGGTGGAGTAACAAGCCTGCTAACTTGGTTCCTCAGGGTCTCAGCAGGGCTCTGAGCCTGGGCTGGTCTTTTCCCACGCCTTAGGAATCCAGCTGCCCCAAAACTGTGCCTTCCCTAATAAACATCAGGTTAATCGGTTACCAGTACACAAAGAAGAATGGAACTACCAGCCCCTAAAGCCAAGGTAGGGGGGTGAGGGTGAGGAGCCAAGCAGCATTCTAAACTTCACTTTGATTCACTCATTTACTCCTCACACAAGCTCTGTGCTATATTATTCCTCATTTTACAAATGAGGAAACTGAGGCATGGGGCGGTGTGTGTTAAAGAACCTTGCTTATTCCAAAGCATGGCCCCAGAGTCCATTCTAACCTGTACCGTGGTACAGATGTAAAAATCTGGTGCTGAGTGGGTGATATGGAATGAATCAGAACTTCACTGTAAAGAGCACTGCCCTTTTGGCGCCCCTTGGAGGCAGGCAGGAGAAATGCAGTGCTTAGAAGTATTTAAATACTCCCACTGTCCGGCAGAGCACTTTGCTTGATCTGCTGAAAAGCAAGCTACACCTTTTATGTAAATGTGGGACAAGAGGGATATGTATTTGTGTTTCTATAACTAAGCCCTAAAAGAATATATACACAGACTAATGAAAGCAGTTTTTCAGATGGAAAGGGAAAAGGTGCAGGGAAGGGGAGAGTGGAAGTAAGCCTTTTCCTTGTGTACGTTATTGCTTTATTTCTTGCACTGTAGAAATGTAAACAGAAATTTTAAAAATTATTTTTAAATACTAAAGCAAGCTGCTCCTTAACACATCTTCCCTCTGTGGTTCTCCCAAGGTCTCGCAGTAGCCAGCGCCCTCGTGGACATTTCTCAGCAGATGCCAATAGTGTACAAAGAGAAGTCAGGAGCGGTGAGAAACCGGAAGCAGCAGCCCCCTGCGCAGCCTGGGACCTGCATTTGATGCTGGGGCCAGGGACTGTCCATAAGCAAGGGAGGTGTGGTGTGACTGACAGAGCCAGCCGTCTGCAGGGAGGAAGCAGGCAGAGAGAGCTGTGCTGGCTGAGCGGGCCAGAAGACTGGAAACCCTCCAACTGGAAACATCCGACTCATCTGCATGTTCACAAGCTTTCTTTGACGGTTTCTCCCATCTGTGCTCCAGCATCTAACCTTTTACTTTTGCATAGGAAGTAACTGATTTAACTGCAGGTCCAGGAGTGATCCAGTTGTTGCTGGAGAAGGCTGGTGTGGAGCCAGTGAGAGAGCTAGAAATGACACTCAGGTCACTTGTGGGAACCTGGTCTTGGGATTGTCTCAACTGTGCAAAAAACAAAGATGTAGTGTTTACAAGTAGACATTCGCCATCCGTCGTTCTAGAACATGGTCTTTTAAAAACTAGTCAGATGAATTAACTTCTTTTCATCTGAAGCCTGCTGTCTTTTTAAAAAGATGTGCTATTTATTCTTGCACGATTTAGGCTGAGACCTCTCTTCCAGGGAGTAGCTTTTTTCTAGTTGAGAACCAGTAATGGTCCATCTCTTTTGAATCATATCACACTAAGATAGAAGGGGGCTATTTTCAATGTCAAGGTCAGCAGCATTACTTAGAATATAAACTGGTGTAGTAGGTAGTTTTCTATAGCAACTTGATTAATTTAGTCTTAATCCATTTGAAGCTCCTCTCTCTCTCTCTCTCTCTCTCACACACACACACACACACACACTCACTCACACACTAAGTGCCTAGACTTTAAATAGATCTAGCAATTGGAAAGTTAGTAAGCCTAAGTTTTTACATAATTGCATTCCTGCATTCATATAAAATTTAAAAACCATTGGCAATCTGCTTTTTTTCTAAAATGTAATTTGCAACCAGGAAACAATTCTCACCCCAAGCAACCTTTAACCCAGCAGCAAGGACTGAGAGGAAAGCAGAAATGACCTAACTGTAACAGCTCCTGTTTGTGTTGTTGTCGAAAAGGACACTAAATAGGGATGGCGCCCTTGTGCCTCCCTACCCCTGCCCCCACCTCACTCTAGGCCTGATGTTTGCTTCAGCCCTTCTGGCCTCCTGCTGCCAGGGTACCAGAGAGAAAGGGACTCACTCATGTTGTCTCCCTTGAGCAGAGAAGAGCATAACAGCACTTGGGACCCTGGACCAAAGAGCAGCTTTTTGTTCCTGTGGGTCATCCTCAGGCTGCAGGTAGAATCACACCGGGAGAGGGGCAGTCTCCTGTTGTCGGCAGAACCAGCCCAAAAAGCCTGGAGAAGGACCTGAGCTGTTTGCCCTCTTTTCCCCAGAAGCGGCTGGGCTCTTCAGTCCCCCCAAAGATGCAGGTGTGGCTATGGGGAGGGCAGTGAACACCATAAGGATGAAAAGCACATGGAAAAAAATGGACACGGAGGGAAAACTACCAAATGGAAGTGACCACGTTTAAGCGGGTGGGGCAGTCCGTTCCCCCACCCCGCCCCCAGCTGCCTGGGCATCATGTCCCGTCTGCGGTGCTCTGTATCCTGACATATGCAGCAGCCTCCCAAGACTGTTCTTCTGCTTCAAAACCTGGAGTTCTCTGGCATTACTGGGATGGACCGCTAGACAACAATGCTCAAGTTTGTGAATTTGGAGGAATTTTCAAGATAAAAAACTGTGGCATTTCACCTTTAAATGCAGTGCCTAGAGGGAGTATTATCTCTTTCCCAACACTGACCCCACTCCCTGAAGAATTGCCCAGAAAGGTGTTTCCAAGGAAGTTGAACCGTAAAACAGTCTGTTGCACAAAACACCTCTACTTTGAGACTCACCTCTCAAAAAGTTGTGTTTTCACGTCATTGTTAAAGAGCAGATGGTTCTAAAAAAGACTTTCTCTACGAGCTCCCCACATCCCCACTCCAGATCACAGCACCCATAGAGAGCTTGCCATGGACTGGCCCTTTGCCTCTGTAATTACCTGAGGCCTCTTGGCACAGAGGGAGGCCACTGGAGAGGGTCCTCCTACAAGGGAAATCCTGTTTGTCCAAAGGACCAGTGTTCCCTTGGCCGAAGAAGTCTCTTCCCCATGGTAGTCCCATGCCTTGAGATAACATGCACCATGTCTCATAGCCACCTGTTTGTTTGTTTTCCTAAAAGATACTGTTTATTTTTAAAAAGGAAGGAAGGAGCAAGTGAAGTTCAGTTCTGCTCCAACAGTGGAGAAACAGCTGAATCCACCTGCTTCTCCTTTGCAACCCACAGCAGACAGCTTCCCCCAGGCTCAGGCCAGAGGAAGCGGGCGACAGGAGAAAGAGGCACTCAGAGCCAGTTAGCAAGGGGGTGGCATCGGGAACTTCAGAGAAATGTCTGCATATCGCGGGAGAGCCTGTATATAAATCAAAATAGTCACGAAAACATTGATACTGCACTTGTACATAACTATACAGTAGTGTCCAGAATGTTCAGACATTCGGAGTGTACATAAAACAAAAATATCTAAATGTATTTTTATTAAATGTAACAGTGTCTGAGTTTCACTTACTATGTTGTTTTTGTGCCATGTATGGGATATCCAGGTTCAGAGAAGTCCTTTCATTTGGCCCTGATATGTTAAGAACAAAGCCAAGAAGGGCATTCCCATCATGCCAGTGAGTTCAAATGCATCTGATTCCAATTGGCTAACTTAAAACCCAAGTCACCTGTCAGTACACATATGAAAACTTGGCAATGAATGCATTTAAATAGTATGTCAGGAGACTCGCAGGCAGTGGGAATCTCCGTCATCGCTTTTGGCTCTGCAAGTGTGTCAAGAATCTGTCAGCCTCTTAGTGCTGTGGGTGACCAGGGACAACCAGTGTTGTCCTGAGAAATGTTTCTCATAGTCTTTAACTCCAAAGACTATACCTATAGAAATCAAATTTTCAAAAGGGTTTTCCAGGCTGTGTTATGTTGTGGTTTTGTCTAAATTTTTAATTAATTCCAGGACCCTAGTTTACAGGAACCTGGGGGTGGGAGTGGGGTGGCCAGTTTGTTGATAGTAGCTCCTATGTCCCCATGGAGAAGAGCCGCAAACACCCTGGCCTCCTGTCCATCTCCTGTCCCCTCCTTACACACAGTTTGGGAAGAAGGCTGCGCTGCTCTTTGAGGACCACCTCCAAAAGGTGGGAGGAGGTGTGGAGAGAAGGCAACTCATACTCCTCTGAGCTAACCAGAGGAAAAGCAGCCCTGGACAGAAGACTGGCAGCAAAGCGAAAACGTGGGATTATCTGTGGATGAGGCCTGACATGGAAGATTAGAGATGCACTGGGAAATCTGGGGAAATGCCAAGGCCAGAGCACTAACAAAAAGACATTTTACCTTCCCATGCAAGTCTTACTCCATCAACAATGGCGTGTATTTGGGGAGTGGGTGGGAGTGATTCACTTCCTTGGATGGTGGTGTCTTTGTCATGAACGCCTTTGATCTTTCAGTTTCATCCATCCATCCATTCAGTATTCATGAAGCACTAACAACCTGAGCTAACACTACAGCGGTGACTGAGATGATAAAGCAGCTCTTTGGAATTACAACAGAATCCAGCTCCCAAACCTGTCATCCCAGATGATCTTTCCTCGTGATTGTTTCTTGTGAGAATTGGCCATCCTGAGGACAGACCCAGAAAGTGTTCTCAAGCCATGCACCTGCTCTCGGTCTGAAATGTTTACCCAATTTACAGACTCAGCTCAAACGGTAAAAATCACCGTGATGGTTTGTAGATAGCAGGCCCGCCAAGAGACATTTCCCCTGAGTTGTTCAAACTGAGAAGCCCCCTTGCCTGTAGGAGGTGATTGAAGTGGAGAGGAGAGCTGCACCTTCTCTGTTAAAGGCAATAATGGAATCAACTTACAGTAACTGAATTTGTGCACAAAACATTCTAAACACTAGTGAAGCCTGTTTTGTTCAACTAATTCCAGCTCTGGAAATGTTTTGTTCTATAGTTACTTACGTTTTTGTTTGTTTGGATTCGAGCTTAGTTTGTTAATATGTATAATTTAGCATCTATTGCACTCATGTAAATATGGAGTAAGTATTGTAAACTATTTCATTGCTGGGGTTTGTGGATGTTATACATACATTTAGGACTGCAATTTTTTGGTATTTTTTTGTATTGTAAAGTAACAGCTAATTTAAGCAGGAACAAGAGAATTAAGGGAGGTCTGTGCATTTTAAACAAATGTGAAGAACTTGTACATAAAAGTAAATACTATACCACAAACTTCCTTCTGAAATAAAAGTAGATCTGGTAAAAAAAAAATGTGATTTTTGTTCTGAGTGTTTAATTTTGATTTTGTTTTGTGTCACTTATTTTTACAGTTTGGTCTAGAACCTGAAGGGGAAGAAATGTTTTAAATGCTTCCCAGATTTCAGACTGCCCCAGAGGCAGCACTGGCACTGGTGAAGATGAAGGTGTAAAACCAGCAGGGCGGGCACCTCACACACTGAAGTGGGGAGCCCCACATAGCTGGTGAGCACACTCCCTGACATCCCCACTGTACCTGTGCACCCTCGAAAAGACAGTGCTGGGGAAGGAGGCTGGTGTGCAGGGCAGCTCTACCCTGGCCCTGGCCCGGGGAAGGACCGGGCACAGTGCCCTCCATGCCGATGCCCTGCCTCGTCAGCTGCCCGTAGTCATTCAGCATCATCTCCTCTTGGGCTCCTGAATGTCTCTCTGGGTTTTCCAAACTGCTACATCCCAGGATGTTGATACAGGTTTCCTCCCCACGGCCCCACCATTGTCCTTGCGCTTGAGCTTTTGGTGAAGTCATACATCCATTCACAGAATCTCGTCTGAGGGCCTTCTGCATGCCCAGTCCCACATGCAGTGCCTCCCCTCAGAATGGGGTCAGACCAGTGTATTTCAGCGCCCTGCTGTGGAGTGCAAAAGGCTCAGGAGGATGAGAAAGTAATGGGAGTTGAGAACGCTGGAGGAACCACAAGGACGGGTGGTGCTTCAAACAGGGGAGAGTGGGCCAGGCCCAAGGGCAGACCTCTGGAGGAGGTCTGCCCACCAGAACTTGGCCCTGGGCCCTGGAGGGCAACTGTTGGACTGGTGGCTGCTGTCAGGATGGGGAGAACCTTGAAACTTCTGGGGAGGGCTATGGGAACAGCCAAGTGGTCCTGCCAGGATAAAAACCTGTGTTTTAGTAGTACTGCGGCAGAGACTGCTGTGTGTTCACCAAACCTGTTACATTTTGCCTTTGGACCCCAGGTCAACAGCATCTCCCAGCCCCTCTGCAGTTAGACTAGCACCATAAACAGCTGTGGCCAAAGAAATGCTGGAGGAAGTGATGTACACAAGTTCCAAACTTGGCACATACCATGCTCCCACGTGGGACTCCCTGCAGGTCCCTGGGTCACCACTTAGAGGCAGGCCACCTGGTCAGCAAGAGTGTGTGCTGCTCTTTGCATCACTGAAAAGCAAACTTGACTGACCTACTAAGATTTGGGGCTTTATTATAATAGGAAGCTTTTCTTACTTTCACTAATACATAAATTGCTACCTTGAAGTGGAAGGCAACTGTAACCAAAACCTAAAACGTGGCATTGGCTTGGTTAGTGGCCAGGTGGCAGGCAAACAGTTGGGGATCCCTGTCGGGCAGTGGCAAAACAAAACACCTAGTACGGCTGTTACGTCTGATAACTTGGAAAGCAAACTACGTGCCTACTGAGGTTTTAGGAGGAAGAAGTTGGAAAAAACAATGGATGTGCTGACTGTTACTGGCTGCTTTTTGCAAGGCGTCACAGAAAGGTGAGTTCCAGAATGAGCCGGTTTACAAGTGAAGGAAAAGGGGTGGAGAGTCCTAATATCCGGGCTCTTGCAGTGTTGGGACAACTTGTCTTGCTTCTAGTCTCCAAACAGTAAAAGGTGACTGTGAACAACAAAGACCGAGTGACATTTAGTGGCTGCTTCATGGTGAGAATCGGGTGGAGGGTGTGGCTTTCCCTCGGGAGCCTCATAACTTCAAGGTCATCATCTTGAAGGAGAGGCATGTGGATAAGGAAACGGAAATAAAGCCCACTTAAGAACTGTGTCCAAGAAAGAGCCAGCAATGTCATCAGTGACCCTGGACCTGCCTGGAAAATAAAAAGCATAGGTTTTGGAGGCAATTAGGTTGCCAGGGAAACCATTAGCCTGACCTTCAAAAATGAAAATAAGCAACCCCATGACTATTGAAGCCTAGCACCACCCACAGGCAGGAGATGATTGTGAAAGCTGTGTCCGAGGGCACAACCCAGTGCCACCTCCGATGTGGCCCAGTGAGCGGAATTGGGCCTGGTGAGGAACTTTGCCCATCCCAGCAGGATTTCATAATTGCTACAGGCCAGTGATTGCTGTGTGCCTGCCATGCTCGTCCTTCCTGTACAGGTAGGGCATGAGGTGTCCTGCTCAGAGAGGCACTGGGTAGGGACTAGGGGTCTCACAGTGAACAAAACAGACAAAACCCCCTGTCCTCATGGAGTTGACAGTGCAATAGGAGAGACATTTGCTGAGTACAATGTCAGGTGAGAAGTTCTGTGAAGAAAGATAAAAATAGGGTTGCAGGTAGAAAGTGCTGGGTGGTGGCTACTTCACATAGTGGGGCTGGGGACAGCTGTTCTGATAGGGTGACAGCTGAGCAGAGAGGGAGCTAGTGCGGAGGCCCGAGGTGGCAGCAAGCAGGCACAGGACTGCTGCCGTGGGGACATTTTGGAAACAGGTGGGGGCGATCGTGATTATTGTATTAAAGGGGAAGGCACTACTGCGACCCAGTGGCTGGGCCTGAAGGTGTTCACCCTGGGACATGCAGGACTGTCCAGCCCAACAAGGAACTGGCCCACGCCGCACTCGGTTTCCCAGTGACCTGCTGGGTGCTGTGTAGAGGAGAAAATCTGTTCTCTATCATTTTAGTGTGGAACCTCACCTAACACAGCAGCTTTAATACAGTTTTCCAGAAACACAACTATTGTGTAAAATGAAAAGCAAGGGAAGACCATCATTTTGGAAAATTCTGTCACCAATGTCAATGTCATTCCTGCTAACAGTCCCCAACCCCACACACCTGCTATGTAGGATGCATCTGAACAGACACACCCTGCAGTCCTGTTACTAGCTGTGTGACATGCCTGGCATGTTCCCTGTGTCCCCAACTCCAGAGACTGGACCGGATGGCCCCACTGACTGTGAAGCGTGCTGCACAGGCAGCTGGGGATTGGCCCTGGAGGCCGGGCCCCTCCGCACGCCCTGTTGACCGTTCCTCCTCACTTGCTCAGTCCCGGTCCCTTGAGAGCTCAGGGTGAGGTGGTTTATTTTGTTCTCCTGTGTGTGTACTCATCTTAATTTTCCTCTGTATCTTCTGCCTTGGACTGGAGGCTCCTTTGGGTGTGGGATAACATGTCCCTGGCAGAGCAGCTTCCTGAGACATCCCTCAACCCAGACCTGCCCAGGCCTGCACCCTGGCGAGGCAGGGCCGTGTCTCTGCCTCCTTTCACATGCTTGCCACTCACTGGCAAGCTGCTGTCCAGCTGGGGTGTACCTCCTGAAGCCCTGCCTAGCCCCTACCCTCCTGCTTCTCTGGAAATGTCACCACCAATGTCCACATTTCCTGTAACACTGAGCCAGTTCTGTGAGTCTGGCCAGCCTGACTCAGTTAGGGAGGGTAGGGGAAGGGCAGTGGGCAGTGAGCAGTTTCCACATCAGCCTTGTTCCCTAGACAGCAGGCTCCAAGCCAGAGTGGGCATTCATGAGCCGTGAAGTTTCCACCAATAAATCCACAGAAGCTTCCAACACCTGCCTTTCTGCTTCACCTCCCGCCCCCAGCCACCTGCCAGCTAGAAGCTCAGTGTTGACAATGGCTGCGAGACCCAGTTACAAGGATGAGGCCAGGGCCACGATCACAGTCTCCCAGAGGGTACGTGAGAGAGTGACAGCAAGCAAGCTGCCTGGCAGGATGTGGATGAGCAAGGTAGCGCCCCTTCCTGGTTTTGGGGGCCACAGCTGAACTTAGCCTTACGTGTTTGGCCAGACTTAACACTGTGTCTGAGCCAGGACCTTTGTAGGTAGAAGTGACAGAAACCAAACTCTGACAACCTCAGACAACTCCAATAGTTTCCTGGGGCTGCTATAACAAATTGTCCAACCTTGGTGCCTTTGAACAATAGAAATTTATTGGACAGTTCAGGAACCCAGAAGTCCAGAATCATGGTATTGCAGGACTGCACTCCCTCCAGAGGTTCTGGCCTCTTCTAGCCTCTGGGCTGGTGGCTGCCAGCATTCCTCGGCTTGCGACTGCATTACACCTGTCTCTCCCTGTCTCATCTCTCGCTGCCTCTCTCATATAAGGATGTACATGACTGCATTTCAGGCCCACTCATAATCTAGGAGAAGTACCTCTTCTCAAGATCCTTAACTTAATCACATCTTTTGCCATATAAGGTAATATTTACTCTTTTCCCTACAGACAAGGTAACATTCACAGATTGTATAGTTTATGATGTGGATATATCTTTGGGGCCACCATGCAGTCCACTACAGCAACAAAACCCTCAGAAAGTTGACTGGCCCATGAGTGGCAAAAGAGTGGCTTCTACAGGCCTAGACACCTTGTCCCTCCTCTTGGCTTCTCTCTGCAGAGCTGGCTGAGTCCATACCCTGGATGGCCTTAAAGTCTCGCACATGAAACGTTCATTCACTTGAGAAAAACAGAGAGCCAGGCAACAGAGACTCTGTGACCTTGCATTTTCCCTTGCACCCAATAAGGAAGCCTCTTTTCTGTTGCACATTGTCTGATGCCCAGAGAGGTCTCTGAGCAAGGCACCAACAGCCTCTATTTCCACCAGTTTCATGGCCCCTAACAAACCCCAAGTGGGTTTGAGAAGCAGCAGCCTGGAAAAACAGGAACCCTTCACTCATCAGGCATCTCCAAACTTTTGAGGAAGAAGGAAGCAGGCAGAGGCTTAGTACCTGGGCCCCCACTGCTCTGCCCTCTCCTCATTAAACTCCTCTGCAGAACTGCAATTTAACACAATGCCCTTGGCACCTGCTGGGTCCACACTGCCTGCACACATGGAATGTTCATAAAAATCTTAATGATAAATGTATCTCACCTGCAAGAAAGAATGTGACTGTGTGGGTGGAATATGCGGGAATGAAAAAAAAAACACCACCATCACTTCTTCTTTCAAATGTCTTATTAGGGCCAGGCTCTGTAAGCACTGAGGTGGGGCTCCCCTAAGTGAGTACAGTGTGTGATCCTGGGGCTCCCAGGCACCCCAGGGGTGGAAATGTATCAATAAGAGCCTATGTTTGCAAATAACAGAAACCTGAGGAAACACTGCCTTAAACAAATTAGAGGTATCATTTTTCTGATGTAATGAAGAGTCAAGAGGGAGATGGACTGGGGCTGTTACAATGGCTCCATTTTCAAGATGGCGCCCACGTCCCCAGGCATTGCCACTAAGGACTGGGCAAGAACAGGGAAGAGTTGAGGCCAGAGACTAAAGGGGCCAGTCAGCAAGTCTGCTCCTGTTTAAAGAGCTCTCCTAGAGGCCTCATCTGTGCATTCTTCATATGGGACAGAACTGTCACATGACCACTCCTAGCTGCAAGGGAGGCTGGGAAATATAATTTCTTTATCTGAGTACTAATGGAGAAGGAAAGTATGGATAAAAGCAACCGAAATCCCGCCACTAGGATCTGATAAATCTGTAGGTGAGGAGAGGCTATCCAAGGTCACACGGACCAACAGAGGCACACCCCATTGGCTGACCACAGGCTCCTAGGACACAGATCAAGTGAAAGCAAGGCCAGTTTGTGCACATGGATTTATTGAGCTGTGGATGCCATTCCTAGTACAGGATTTAACCACGGGGAAGATGGCCATATGCCCAGTGCAATGCAGAAGACTGGATTCTCACTTACTCCAGGTTGGTGCCCACCAAACAACATATCATGGATGGGAAACACTTGCCTTTTGTCCTGGGGTGCAGGTGACTATTATCATGGGTGGTGCCTAACTGGGAGGGTCCCATGAAAAGCTGCAGTGTTAAAGGGAGTTTTGCCTCCAAGTCTGTTCAGATATATTTCTTATGGGCCAGCATGATATGCTTGGGGAAGAGAGGCCTGATAAAATCTCCTGGGAATTTGGATGGTCTCTGATCTCCTCTAGGTGATCTGGGACCACAGTGAGGCCTCAGCTACACAGGTGACCCCCTGCCATCCCTACCCTGTGGGAGACCCCAATTGTTTCAAGGTCTGTGGAGAAAGAGACCTATAACCAAGAAACCTATGGAAAGGGAAATCATGGCCTTTGCAGTCAGGCCCTCAGCCTACATGCCTCACACAAGGGGACAGGCACACAGGGTGTCCAGACCTGCAAAGGGCAGTTGGGCAAGAGCACTGGGGCCAGCCTGGGAAATGAGCCAGTCTCTTCCGTGGGGTAGTAGGTCACAAAGGTGGCTGTGTATCCCAAGCAGGGTGGGACAGTCAACTGTGTTGTCCAAGTTTTGTTGTCCTACTCAGAGCAGAGGCTGGGAAGCCAAGACAAGAAGCATGGAGAGCATGGGACATCCCTTCAGGGGCCCATCAGCGGAGGACACCTTGGGGGATGGGAGCAGAGTGTGGACTTGAGGCAGAAGCTTCTCTCTGCTCTCTGGCTCCACCCCCATCCCAGGTCACACATGTCCATCCAGGCCCACCTGACATGGAAGGTGGAGGAAGGCAGTGCAGGGACTGCCAGCTCACCATCCCCTACTCACCTACCTGCACCTACCTGCAAGGGGCTGTGCTCAAGGTGCTGGCGGGAGTCCAGCTGGTCCTGCAAGACTGGGGGCCACCCTCTGTCAAAGGCCTGTATAGCACCATCTATGGAGAGAGGGATCTAGGGTGGGCTTGACTGGGAAACCCTAGCACAGGTACCAGCTCCTCAGGGACAAACTGAGAGAGACCCCCGACATCCTGAGTGGGCTCTTCCTAGGCAGGGTTGGGAAGACAGAACGTCTTCAAGGATTGGCTTCTGGATTGGAAGGTGCAGGGTGAGGAACAACAAAATAAGGGGACCTGTGCTAAGGGTGCCTTACAAACCTTACAGTCTTTTATCCTGATAGAGGAGGGTGACAATTATCATGCCTATTTTACAGATGGACATTAAAAGGTTTAGAGGAGTTAACTCTCAGCTAGTAACTGGCAGAATTGGGCTTCAAAACTCGGGCGGGCGCCCTAACTCCCAGACTGGGCAGGGGACCACCAAGCAACTGAAACCCAGAAGGCAAGATCATCAATGGGGGTAGCTGGCAGTGCCTCAGGGATGGAAACGCCTCAGAAGTGGAAGCAGCAGCAATCTCACCTAGTTCCATTCCTGAAACTTGTTTCGGCTGTCGCCCTAGGGGCACCAACCTAGACACCCCTAGGATTCAGCTTTGGTCTGTCACCTGGTCTCTGAAGAGACAGCTGGGCTAAGACTCCCAGAGGAGCAGGACGGTATTACAGGGAGATGTGGGCCTACCCGGCAGCAGTTTTCTCACCTCTAAAATGGGCTCCTGCTGGCCAGGCGGCTTGGTAGCGGGCAGTAACTGCAGACCGGACCCCGCGCCGCCCCGCCCCACACCCCCAGGCTCCTCACCCAAGCAGCGGTTCCTTGTAAAGAGCCCCCGGAAAGCTTCGCACTCCTCTCTCCGGTTTCCACTGACTCCGCAGTCGCACCAGGGCGCCACGCGAGCGCTAGCGTTGTCCAGGTAGTTAGGGGTGACAGCGGTGCCTACAGGAACCCCGCGGGGAGAGTAATCGGTCCACTCAGGCGGAGGCCGCCTGGGAGAGCCCCACCCGCGCCGGGCCCCCGACAGTGCGTACCCACGAGGCCGGCGTAGGCGCGCAGGCAGCTGGGGCCCTGGTCCCGCGGGCAGCCGTCGGGGGCGCTGGGAGCAGGCGCGCAGGAGGCCTGGAAGGCCAGGAGGCGGGGCCTGCGTGGTGCGGCGGGAGGGAAGGAGGCGATAGGCGGTGATAGGCGGCCCCGCCCAGCGCCTCCGGCCCCGCCCCCCGCGCCCCCACCCCCACCCCGTGCCCTGCTCGCGCCCGCACCTGCAGACCCGGCTGTGCTCGCAGGCGTCTAAGGGCACGAGGCAAGAGGGCGGCGCCGGGCCGGGCCCTGAGAAGGCACAGGCAGGCACAAAGGTCTGGCGCCGGCGCTCGGCGCACGCGGTGCTGCCGCACGGGCAGAAGAGCAACGCGTGGGTGAGCGCGGGCGGCCCGCGGGCGAAGAAGCGGCGCAGGGCGCGGCGGCAGCGGGCGCGGGGGCAACCCCCAGGCGTGGCTGGCCCCAGGCACTGCGCCACGTAGGCGGTGCGCAGCCGCTGGCACTGCGTGTCCGCCGTACATGCCTCGGCCGCATCCACGCAGCGGTTCCGTGCGGCTGAGCTGGGCGACCCTGCTGGAGGGACAGGCCGGCTTCACTTCTCGGTGGGCCCCACACCCACACTTCACCCCCGAAGATGCAGGGCGCTCAAAACCCGAGGGAAACAGTGGGGCCCGAAGGAGTGGAAGACTGGCACTGACCAGCTCCGCCGCAGGGATGGGCTGCGGCGGGTCGGGGATGGATGGGGCACACGCTCCCCAGGCAGCACCCCTCCCTCAGTACGGCCCCACCCATCCAAAGAGGGGTCTGCGGAGCTCCCCCTATCTCCTGGGGTCCGTCCTCCTCACGCGAAAATCAAGGCTTATGGGGACCTGGCTAATGGAGATTTATCAGAAATGGCTTTGAGGAGAGGGCCACTCCTCATCCTCTCTCTGACACGCTGGTCTTTCTTCCTTTCCCTTCCTCCCTCCTCCCCTTTGAAGACCGTTTGTGGATTTCTAGGTTTTTGGTTCTCCTTCCTAACCTACTCCTACCCCCTGCCACCAGCGTCTCCTGGCCAGTCCAACTCGTGTTGCCCTTTCTGGACCTGGTTTCCTCCTGGTTCCTCCACCCTCCACCAACCAGGGAAAGAGGGATTCCCTAAAGGGCTCTGGGCACTGGGGGGCCCCTTTAGGACTGCCTGCCGGGATGTAGATTTGAGAGAAGCCCCTCATGGCAGGCCACAGAGCTCTAGCCTGAGTCACAAGTCAGAGCTGGGGGCAGAGTGCACCTGGCATCACAGTCACACACAAGGAGTTGGTTGGGCAGAGGGTGAGCTCTGTGGAAACCTGCCACAGGCCACATCTAAATACAGCCAAGCCAGGGTCTCCAGAGGTTGAAACGTGGCATCCCCTTCCTGGGACCTAGGTCACCAAATCAGGCTACTACCCATGCCCCTGTGCTCTCAGCCTTTCAGGGGAGCATCTCAGGCAAGAAGCCTTCTGGCAGGGCAGTCTGGGGGAAGCTTCCCAGCATGGCCCCGTACCCATCTCACTGTGTATGTGTGGAGGGGAGTGTCTCCTCCCTCTGGGCTGGGAGCAGGGCCCCTCTCTGGCACTGGCCACCTCTTTTGGGGGCCATAGATTGGATGGTGGGGGCCATGGTGATTCTTGCAATGGCTTCAGTGCCCTCTGCTCTGCAGTAAGGACAAACAGACACTAAGGACTTGGAATGGATATATGAATAGAGAGAGTCAGCAGGACAGGGGTGAGCCCTCCCCTCCTCTCTCCTCTCCTCCCTTTCCCCTCCTGGACATACAGAGCAGCAGGGACATGTTGCCCTTCTCTCCCAGACAAGCCCCTCAGGTCCCTAGGCCTCAGCCACACCAGCAACAACAGCTAGTATCCCCTAAGGTCTTGGTCCCACCTCCACTTATTAGCTTACCTGTCTCCCTATGTCAGGAGCATCCTTACCTCATCTCTACCCTCAGAACAGCACATCTCAGCTCCAAGATCTCCTCTGCCTTAAACCTTTGCCTGATTCCATTCTCCCCATCCCACCTGGTAAAGTGACCCTCCCTCGGCAGTGCCCCAGGTGGGGAAAGGGCAGTCTGAGCAGGTGGAACAGCAGATGTGTGGCACGGAGGCAGGAAGATGCTGATCAAGGAATCAGTATGAAGCTCTAAGACTGAAGTGGGAGGGCTGGGGCTGGAGAAAGGGTAAGAGAGGTATGAGAGGGAAGGCAATAGGAAGAAGAAAGGTCCTGGGGCAGGGCTAACAAGACAGGACTGGGGAAGGAGGGTGGTTCCACAGACCCGAAGGCAGGAAGCAGGATGAACACAGTATGCTGCCCAGCAGACTGTTGGGTTTCCCCATACCCCGAGCGCAAGTCTCTCACCAACTCCCCTTCCTTCCTTTCACCTTTTCCTGGAATCATCCTCTTGCCCTCCTACACTGTCCCTGAGGATCCAGGACAGAGAGGCCAGGGTTCAGGGGTCCCAAGAAAGAGGCAGCCACTCACTCAGAAGCAGCCATAGCAGCAGCAGTGCGGGCCGCAAGCACTGGGCCATGCCGACCTGCAAGCAGAGAGAACAGCTCCAAGCAGAACCCCAGTGGGACAGGCGCCTTCTTCCCAGCGCAGCCTGAGCTGGAGCAGGTGGAAACCCCGGCCTCTGCGTGCACTCCCACCAGGAGGAGCCTTTGCATGACGCCCCACCTCCACTGAGTCCCCACCCAGAGCTGCACCTTCAGGTAGATCCAGGAGCCACTGAATCTGAGCCTGAATGTGTCTAGATGGACCCCACTGCACCCTCCCTGATCAAAGCAACACCCACACAACCCCCCCATGCTAAACTATTAACTTTATGAAAAAACCTTCTTTTTTAATTTTATCAATAACTTTTTATTGTTAACTAATTTTAGACCGGCAGAAAAGTTGCAAAAATGTTAGTGTTCCCTTTATACCCTTTACCCAGCCTCCCCCAATGTTAACATCTTACATAACCATAGTACAATCGTTAAAACTAGGAAATTAACATTGGTACAACTAACTACAGGCCATTTTGAATGTCCCCAGTTTTCCTACTAATGTCCTTTTTCTGTCCCGAGAGCCAGTCCAGGCTCCCACATTGCCCTTAGTTGCCATGTTGCCTTAGTTTCCTCCAGTCTGTGGTAGTTCCTCAGTCTTGTTCTTATAAACCTGATGCTTCCTCACGTGTGCCTCCATGCCCCCTTCTCTTGGGGACTATAAGTGATAAACATTTTTTTTTGGTAGTTCCCTGGCTGGGAATCGAACCCAGGCCACAGCACTGAGAGCACTAAAGCCTAGCCACTACACCACCAGGGAACTCCTCAGATAAACTCTTTTCAGTGGCATTAACCTCTCTATGTCATCACTCGGTCCTCTCTATAAATCAAAATCTCACAGGGACAACGGACACAGGAGGGGGCTTTAGGAAACAGTCTGGTTCAGCCAGTGCCTTGGGCTGGTGGAGCGAAAGCAAGCAAGAGCTGGGGGCTGCCACTTCTTGGCTGCTGATGGAGGAAGCTGGTGATTGCAAAAATTTCCCAACTCCACTCTCTGAATGATGGTCTGGGTATACCTCCCATCAAGAGGTAGAGATTTCCCCCCAGTCCCTGGAACCTGGGCTGCCCCTGTGACTTGCTTGGGCCAATAGAGTGTTATGGAAGCAACGTGCCAGTCATGGACTCCCAAGAAGCCTTGCAAACTCCCACTTACTCTCTTACAGGATGAGGAGGGAGAGGCACTCGCCTCAGGATCACAATTACTGACTTTTCCTTTTGCCTCTGGCTCCGACACAGCTTGGTATGGCACTCTTACTGATCCTATCTTTACTTAAAATCTTGATATTTTGTTTATCATGGACCTTTTTGCAATAATTTTGATCTTTTAAAAATATTGAATTCAGATATTACTTGTCTTGATCAGTGGGCACATTTACCTCATCCTAATCCTGGTCCTGCTCTCTTAGAACCCACCCCAGCTGTCACGTGAACAGGCCCGGGCTAGCCTGCCGGAAAATGAGAGGCACATAGCCCCTCCATCCTCATCACCCCAGCCAACAGCCAGTCAACCCCAGAAGCAGAACTGCCTCGCTGACCAGTAGTTGACAGCAAACATACAAGTGAGCTGAATTGAGACCAATCAAACCATGAGATGTGTTCAATCTAATATGCCAATATGCCAGTTCACACAACTGGTGGTTGTTTTAACCTACTAAGTTTTTAGGGAGTTTTGTTATGCAGTAACAGCCGGCTGACATGGAAGTTCACTCAGCAGCTCTCACAATGGGAAAGAGTAAATGGCTTCTGAGAATGCCCAAGGGAGGTGGGAAAGGTGAGACAAAGGGAGCACCATCCTATGCCCAGGTCCATCTGGGACCTTGGAGGCCATCAGGCTCCATCAGCCAGCACCCCTGAGAGAGCACCTTGGAGTTGAACTTTCAGACAAGACTCGTAGAGGCCCAAGGGCAACATGTCATTCTTCTGATTTCCTTGGTGCCCTTTCTAAAATGTCTCCTGGTGTCCCCTCCCAGAGAATAAAGGAGAAGCTCAGTAATGTCCAAAGTGAGGGGGCTACTACATACCCCACACCCCCAAAACCACAGGTGCAGGACTAGGAATGAGATGGGACTGAGGAAGTACCTGGGGGACAAGACAGGGCAGGAAGACGGAGGAAGAAAATCCCAGGAATTTTGTGTTTGTTTTACAGGGGCCAGCCTCCAGGGAAGTGGCCACAGTCTGAAATGTAGGGTCCCTGAGTCCAGGCTCTGGCCCAGCAGTCACTGCCCTCTGCAGCACTGAGCTAGGTCTAGGTGAAGTGCATGTGGCACATACCCCCAGGGGCCCTGGGCAGAGGCCTCTCCCAGTGCCCAGTGTGACCCAGCCTTCCCTGGTGACAGGAAGTCAATGACTGTGTGACCTTTGCTCCTTGGATTGATGGTGACCACTATCTAACCACTTCCACATCTCTGGGCCAGAACAGAGATTGCTTTCCATAAATCCCCTCAAAGACTGTCTGATTGACCCTCCCCTATGCCCCAGGTATGCTGGTTCCTGGAATAGGCCTTTGCCTGGCCCTGGGCAAGTGTGTAAGGTGTTATCCCATTACCTGAGCAGGTCACACCCCAGTACGCCTATCCATCCTGCTCTGTCTCATGTAACCTGTTAGCACCTGTCATGTGGCATGGAGGACATCCACTTGGTCTTGCCACTGCCCAGACATGCTTCCTATGTAAGTTCCCTCAATAAAAGCCGCTAATGGTAGAGCTGTCAGCCTCTTCTTTGGTCTCTCCTCCTGGGGGAAGTTTTCCATAAAAGAGTTTTACATAACAGGTGAATTCTTGGGCTGGCCTGTGTATCCTAGCAGGATCCCAGCCCTAAGGAATGGGGACAGCTGGGGGCAAATTCTGATGCTCTGGGCTCCTGGAGGGAGAAGGAACTCGGGGATGCAAGCTGCCTGCAGGTGCAGAAAGTCAGCTGACTCACTGGCTCTGCCCCCAGGTCCAAGTGCCCAGAGTGGCTTTCTGTCGCTTCTGGTCTTTAAGTGTCCTCATCTCAGGATCCCCTTCTCATCAGTGACAGGATCTTGGCTTCTGGACTTGACCTGCTAGAATAAAGTCGGGGAGCGATCATCCCCTGAGGTTTGGGACCTCAGGATGCAAGTCATGTGGCGGGGGGGGGGGGGGGGGGATGACAGACAAGGACAAATGACTCAGAAAGAACCATAACTTCTCCCTTCCCTGCTCCAGAGGCTTCCAGCATCTGGCCTCCATGACAACAGTTTCTCCATGTGGTCATACTTCATTTCCATAATAACTCAAATTCAGAAACCCCAGAGGAAGGGACAGTGAGCTAAGAGGCAATAGAAGATGAGCAAGGAGAAGTGGAGGGTCCCACATCAGGGTCCCCACCTACCTGGGGTGCAGTCAGGGCCATGGGGCATAGGCTTTTCAAGGTGGCTGTTGGGCTCTGGTTGAGATCTCAAGGTCTGGGAACAATGGGTGGAGAACTAGTGCTGTGAACACAGTTGACAGGGCCCCTGGGGCGGGTAGGACAGGGGGGACTCAAGATGGCTGGGTGCTAAGTGGAGAGGAGGGGGCCCAAGAGTCCATCCCTTTACTTCCCTCCCTAGGCACCTCACTCACCCAGGGGCGAGGGCTCTCCAGTGGTCACTGGGCCCAATTCCATGGAGTGAACGTTGCCCAGGGGCTGGTCCCTGCATGGACCATCTTTGGGCCTGAGCAGCAGGGTAAGAGGACAGGAGGTTGGAAAGTAACACTGAACAGGGCACCCCACCCTCACCCCAGCCGCTTCCCTGCAGCCAGCAGCAGGTGCCCAGTCCGTTTTGTGACTGGCTCTGCCTTCTGTGTTGTCTGAGCCCACCTTTCTGCTCCAGGTCACTCGCTCTAACTCCCTTCTCCTCCCTCCTAAAAGGAGCCCTTGGGGTCCAGGCTCTACTTGAGACTGAGGCCCGCCCAGGGCTGCAGGCGCCACCTCTATCCAGCCTTCACATTTCTCCCACACTCTGGCACCACCCCCCAGCATTCTGGCACCCTCCAGAAGATGGCATTACTCAGGTCCCAAAGAGGGGTGGACTTCTTCCCCAATGGTGGCTCTGCCTGAGCTCCTTGCCATTGGGGGGCCCTGCTGCCCTCCATGACTACAAGCCATGCTTGGCTGCTCATGCCCCATCTCCCACGGCCTGCCACTTCCTTCCATGTCTCAATGTCCTCAGTACTCCTCCCTAGCAATGACATGCAGTCACCACCAGTCTCAAGTCCGCCTCATGCTGACATACCAAGTTCTGACCACCTGGTACCTCAGCCCACAGGCCTGAAATCACTGCTCACTGTGTCAAGGTCCTCTCAGCTGACACTTGGGACCTGGTTGGTGCCCTGCCCCTATCAGGGATGCTCCCATCTCCAGCCCAAACCCTGCCTTCTCACTCAACTTGCCCGGAGCACTCCCAAGGCCAGGCTGTGTCAGATGCAGCCATAAGGTGCCTGCCTTGCCTAGCACCCAATGAAAGGGCAGCCCTAGGTCAACTGTGCTTGGTACAAGCCCTTGGCACAAGGGCAGCCAGTGTCGTAGGCGACCAGTGATAGGGAGTAGAAAGATGTGCTGGGCCCAGTATTTGGGAACTCGAAGAGGGTAATAGCAGCGATTTAGGCAAAGGACGTGGCAGAGGGCTAAAAGCTCATGAGAGGCTGGAGAGGCCTGGAAGGGCACAGTGGAGCAGGAAATGCACTATGAGCTGGTGGAAAACAGGGCAAAGTCAAGGTCGAAGCAGCCCCCTGGTGAGAGAAACAGGGGAATGGACAAAGGATCAAACTACAGCAATGAGAAAGCGTAGAGGGCCCTGCAGGGATTCACACCCTCGGCCTGACTCAAGGCCACTGGTGCCTCCAGCTCAAGGACAGCTTCTTTCTGCAGCTGGGAGCAAGGCCTACGACCCACCCCAGATGTCCCAGGCCCAGCAGAGCTCTGAGGAGCAGGAATCACAGGAGTGGGTTCAGGGAGCAAGGACCTGAGCCCTCAGAGCCTACCCACTGCACAGGGGGTTCTTCCTTGAGCTGCGGAGGCACTGCTGGAGCCGGGATCCTGGCTGCCGGTAGCAGCACCAGGCCAGGCCGGCCCCAGGGAGCAGAGGCAGCAGGAAGCTGCAGATAACCGCAGGCAGGAAGAAGTCCCGGTCTGAGGAGGACAGGGTGGGGCTGAGTCTGAGTGGATGCACCATGCAGCCCCTCCCCGTTGCCCCCCATGGGCGCACTTTCAGGCCGCACAGGGCCACTGTCTATGCTACCACCCAACCCTGGCTTGTCACAGGAGGGTGGAGCCCAGCCCAGATCGCAGTGGCAGTTGTGGTTACTATTGCAGACCTAAGGAGGAAAAGAGAGGAGGGTCCCCTGAGATGTGGGATCTCAAAGTCACCCCCGCCCCACCTTTTGGGCCACTCACCCCGTGGCCATGGCAGGCAGTCAAGCAACGCTCCAGTTCCCAGAAGGTAGTGTTCTGGCAGCGCCTGTCCTGGCATACCTATGGACACAGGTGTTCACTGGGCAGTGATGCTTTGACCTGTGGGACTCAAGTGGCAGTGAAAGGTCCAGGGGGCAGGAGGACTCACCATTCTAGGTCCACACTGGGTGCCTGGCTCTACCATGCCAAAGTTGGGCAGATCCATCTGGGCACTCAGTAGCAGGAAGGCTCCCTTGCAGGCCTCCTCGTGGCTGCCTAGGTGGAAGGTAGAGTCCACCGGCATCGTGTGTGGTGCCAGTGGGCTCTGCTCCCCTCCCTGGCACTGCAGTATTCCACACAGCGCATCCCTGGGGACCAAGTGGAGGGTGGTCAAACAGGACGAAGCGACCCACTGTTCCCAACCCACACCCCCAGCTTCTGCTCCCTCTGCGCCTCTACCCACCTCTGAGTACAAGACACGAAGCCGCCCTTGTCGTCCTGGCCGCAGTGCCCACGGGCATCCCCTGCAGAGTTCACCGCCTGGAAACAGGCTTCCGGGGCTGAGCGAGAGCCTGGGGAAGCACGGGTGGGACTGGAGGCAGCCCAGATGGGGATCACGCTGCTCCCCCAACTCAGCTCCCCCTTTCATCTCCCCTAGAGTAGAAAATTGCTCAGACCCACGGGGATGGGGTGCAAGGGCACGTGAGTCTTCTCACCAGGCCCCCAGAGCTGCTGGCACTGCTGGTCAAGCGTGGGGCACGCGCCGTCCCAGCAGTAGCCGCGGCTGCTGGCGCAGGGTGAGCCGTCCAGTAGGTACACGTCTGGAGGGCAGTAGGCAGAGACGCCCGTGCAGAACTCAGGGAGGTCGCAGTCGCCCACAGCCCGGCGGCACGACTCGCCCGCAGGCTTCAGCTATGCAGGTGACCCGGGTGTCGGGAGAGAGACAGAGACACAGTGAGACGATAGACGGTGAGAGATCCACGCTGGGAGCGAGGCTCAGGGGAGGGAGAGCCAGGTGGACCCAAGCACCGTTCAGGAGCCAGCGCGGCAGGGGACCGGAAGGCGTCCATCAGCCAAGACCAACAGGCCGGCTCCCAAGCGTCCCTCCACCCTCACCTCCGAGCCTCACCAGGCAGTGCTCGCAGCAGTCCCCGTGGGAGCACTGGGCCCCCGCGCGCAGCGAGCAGTTGTGGGCGAAGCAGCAGGGGTCCAGGCATTCCTGGAACCGGAACGGTGAGAAAGGGCCAGGTGAGGGAGCAGCGCCCCAGCCCGTAGGGGAGCGGGTGGGCAAGGCCAGCTGTGGCCTCCGGGGCCAGGCGCGCGGACCCGACCTGGCCGGCGCCGCAGTCACACTCCTCGCCCTCCTCCAGCAGGCCGTTTCCGCAGCGCGCCCGCGGTACGAGGAGCCGCGCGTCCGGCGCGTTGGAGAGGCACTCCCCGCCTCCCTTGCGGAAGAAGGCGCGCAGCTGGCGGCGGCTGCAGGCGCTGAACACGCGCGGGAACGGGGGCCTACGACGGGGAAGAGCGCCGGGCGCGCGAGTCCCTCCTCAAACCCCTGCTCATCTGACAACCTCCCACCACGACGCCCTGCGCTTGGCCCCACAGCCGCCGGACGAGCAGACACGGCCTGAGCGAAGGCCGGCTGGAATGCTTTAGAAGCAGAGCCCCGAGTAGGTAAGTAACGCTCAGAGGCACACGGCGAGCCGAGACGGGTAGGGGGCGATACTAGGGGGAGGCAGCCAGAACTCGCCCTAGCGTGGCTACTCCCAGGGATGCAGTAACCGCTAGACTGCTAGACTGTTCCGAAAATAATCTTCATACTTTTTTCTTTGCTTTTTTGTATGTGGATAGTTCCCTGGCCGGGAATCGAACCCAGGCCGCAGCGCTGACAGCGCCAGCGCCGAAGCCTTAAGCCACTACACCACCAGGGAACTCCAATCTTCATACTCTTCAGAGTCCACTTTCCCTGGGTTTCCTCCATTTAAGCCTCACAAACAACTCCCAAGGTGGGTACTATGATCATACCCCCATTTTACAGACGAGGAAACTGAGGGATGACCAATCACCCAAAGGAATGCAGCCGAGGAAGGGCCCCGGGTCCTGTGAAGCCCCTACCCCTACCGGGGCACCAGTACCCAGTGGCTGCTTCCATGACGCAGCCGCCCCGCTCAGCCGCTGCTCCCATGCAGCAGCCATCCGGGTCATGGCTGAGGCCGAGGCTGTGGCCTATCTCGTGGGCCATGGTCGCTGCAGCACCAAGGGGGAGCTCGGAGTGGTCCTGGGAGGATGCAGAGACAGTCACTCCGGGCTGCGGGCCCCACCCCTTGCACCGCTCTTCCCGTCATCCCCGGGGAGCTCACCATGCTCACACCTCCAGAGCTCTCAGGGCGACACATACCCTCGATGGGTGCTAGGCCCACGGTGTTGCCCAGAAAGGCACGGCCCCTGAGAGTGGAGCGTGGCATGACCGGGTGGGGCCAGGAGTGGCCACCGCCCAGCAGGGACCCGTGTGGGGATTGGGGTCACCCACGTGAGCAGCTGCACGGAGTCATGTGGCAGCTGTGCCCACAGCCCTCGGTGCCACTGCAGGAAGGCCCAGAGTGTGGCATTCGCATCAGGTGTGACAGGGCTCTGGTCCTGCTTGGTCCACACTTCCAGGCCAGTCAGTGCCACCTGAATGTCCAGAGTCCTGAGGATCTGCGGGAAGGATGGGACAGGCCTAAAGAGGGGAACCAGGCACACCACTATGGAGGTACCCCTCTCTTCTGCCCTCTTCCCCTCTCCTCATCTCCAAGCCTGCCCTATCCTGTTAGGACCTGCCAGCCCCTCGTGGGAGTCACCCCCATTAGGGCTATCTCCCCACCATCTCCAACCTGGTCCACATAGTTGGTGACTTCCAGGAGCCGCTGTTTGGTGTGGTTCAAGTTCTGGTGCTGAGTCAAGAACTGGAAAGGCACAATGTGGCAGTGTGGTGCTAGGAGGGGCTGAGGGGCCCCATCCGGGCTGCCTGCCCCTCCACGGGGTCTCCTCTCACCAGGGTGTGGTCAGCCACTACGTACAGCTCCAGGTACCTCAGGCTCCTGTGGGCCTCCCGCCTCTCCTGGGGAGAGGCAACAGTGACACTGAGTGGCAGGCTGCTAGGCCTGAGCCCTGACCACCAACCCCAACCCCCAGAAAAAGGACAAAGTTAACTTTAAATTTTGCTAGAACTTGTTTCTCCATCTTCCAAATTAAAACTTAAGGACAGGAGGCCCTGAACCTGTGCGGTGTGTTCCTGTTTCTTCTGATTTGGGGGGCTATGGATACTGTATGCCCACTCCCACCCCTGCCTGTGCCCCTGACCCTGATCTGCGTGGCATGAGAAAAGCTGGCCATGTCTCCTTTGCCTCCAGAGTCCCTGTGTCCACAGGTTCCTTTCCAGCTGAACAGCTGCTCTGTCCGGAAGATCTTGTGGGTTGAGACATTCTCGATGTCCCCAGCTGGCCAGGGCTGCACATAGTAACTGGTATTGCTGTTGAGTGTGATTAGGCCCCTAAGGTACAGAAGGGTGCAGAGAGGGGTGTGAGGGAACTCTTACCCCAGCCCTAGGCCCAGCTTCCTCTCCCAGAACTCCTCACCTCATCCCAAAGCAGGTGCTAAGGATGACCCAGGAGTCTGGGAAGCCTCTCACATGCCCATGATAGTGACAATGGTCCTGGAGAGCAAGGGACACAGGCCCAAATCTCAGCCAAGGCTGAAGCAGGAGGGGTGAGAGAGAGGGCATGGTATGGGGCTGGCTCCTGCCTCTTCTTAGGATCAGGAGGAGAATGGGGGAGGAATGGTGGGGAGGTCTTAGGGAGTACATCCCCCAGCACCCTCAGCCCGTCCTCAGAACCCATGGAAGTATCTCACCGTATGGTTGGGGACCAGCACCACTGGCTGCCCATCTGGGCTGTAGTGGGTTTCTCTGTATCCTGGGGCCAGCAGCCTGCTAGGAGGGGGTGTTGTAGGAATCACCTAATTCAGCCCTGCCTCCTTCGGGATGCCCTCCCTGAATGCTAATTGAGCAGTTCTATGAGTGAGGGAGAGGGCTAGCACTTAAGAAGCACCCCAGGTGTGTCTTCGGGCAGGGATAGGTGTTGACTATGTGTTGCTCTGCGCAGAGAACCCTTGGGCTAGAGGGAGGAGAAAAGTTGAAGGGCAGGAAGGAGTCTTGGTGATGGCTCAGATGTGAGAAGTGGAAGTGTGGGAAGCACCTGGGAGGAGTGGGAAGAACAGGGGAAGAGTTTGTGGTCCCTTTGGGGACTGACTCCACAGGTCTGGGGCTGGAGAGGACGGCAAGACTCAGGAGACATTGCCAAGGAGAGGGGGGTGGGACTTGGAGTCAAAGAAGTATGATGAACCCCCTGGGTTCCCCTGCCGGTTGCCTACCCTTGTTGGGCATCTGGTCAACCCTCTCTCGTCTCCCTCCCTGTCTCAAATATCTTTCAGATCTTCTCTGGCCCCAGACCCCACATGTCTTCCCACCTGTTCTTCAGTGCTGCTTACTCCCTACTTCCAGAGGAGACAGAATCTCCACCTGCCCCCATCTGCTTCTGCCCTGCCCTGTCTGTCTGAGCAGGGATCCCCATCTCTGACTTCTGCAGACCCCACTCCAGGAATGAGTCCACCTTCAGGCTCTGTCTCATCAGGGTCCTTCCTACCAAGATGGATCATCCATAAGTCAATCTTTCTTTTTTGAAGAAAATCCGTAACTCTTACCTTGCCTTGACCTCTTTACCACCAGACTGCCCCACAGACCTCCCAGTCTCTCCTTTACCTTTTCCAGCTTTGCACCCCCACTCCACATACACACACAACCCTAGGAGGCAGGTGATGTGATCATCCCTTTAATGCATGAGGACATGAAACTCCAGAGAAACTGTGGTTAGGCATGGTGGAACTAGAGTTTGTCCCCAGTCCATCCGACTCCATGAGGGAGAATAAAGCGTGTGTTAAGTGCTTAGAGCAATGCCTGCAATGACACAGCACTTGATAACTAAATAGCTGTTGATAATATAGTCTGAGTGGTTTTAAGACCCCACGCTTCATCTTGGACACACACCTTTTCCTGCTCATTCACCACCTCAAAATCTTTGGCTCTGAACCATCCAGAACACTCAGCATTAAAATGGCCTTTTGTGATCTGGCCTCCCTGGCACTCCCCAAATTCATTTCCCACTGCTCCCTTCCCTGCAGATGGAGATCCTGAGGCAGGCCAGACACGTTGTCACCCCTGAATGTGCCTTGTTCTTTGTAGCCAATGCACCTTTGTCCCTGTCATTCCATCAGCCCGGAGTGCCCGCCCATCTTTGGAATCCATCTTGAGTTCTTTTGACTCAGCATACTCTTGAAGCCACTAGGTGATGCTCACTCATTTCTGGCAGGGAGCCGACAAGATGCTCCTGGGGCCTGGATGAGGGATGTGGCTTAGCCCCAATAGTCTCCTTCAGCCCCAGTGGAGCCAGTCATGGACTGGTGTGACTCTCCCTGTCACCTATACCTCCTTGGGGGCCCTCACCTCCTCCAGCCTCCCTCCTGGGTTTCCACCAGTTCCTGCCCTCAGCACTGTCCCCCCAACTCCCAGAGAGAGGGGCTGTCTTAGCTCCCAGCCCTCACCCCAGCCTGGTACTCACTGGTTCTTCTCCAGCTCTAGCAGGAGCTCCTGGCCTTCAGCCTCCAAGGCCACCAGCCCTGTGTCTAGCTTCAAGACCTAGGCAAGGAGTGCACGGCTGAGAGAGCAGACAGCCTGGCCTCCTGCCTGCCAGGGAGCAAGTGGGATAGGGAGCCGGCTGGTGAGGGAGTTCACGAAGAGAGCATGGGGGCGGGGTGCAGGGGGCAGTGGGCTCCCTCCTTACTTGCCCTGGTGGGCATGGATGAATGTGGGGGTGAGAACATGCAGATGAAGATGTACCCAAATTCAGGATGTTTGCTGTTCTGACAACGGCCATTTGACATAGCCTGCTAGGGGCAGACCACTTCCTCCCTAGAGAGATGAGGGGTCCCAGAAAAGTGCCCTGTCTTGCCCCAGGTGCCTACGCCCTTCCGCGGGCCCTGCCCAGGCTCCCTACAGGCAGGGAAGAGGGTGGGGTCCTGAAGGCAGTGTGGGGGGTGGGGCTAAGCATCAGGTAGCCTCACAACCTTGTTTAGGTATCTTGCTTCTCCCCACTCCCTGTAGAATTCGCATTTTATTCCTCCACCTCAGATTCTGACAAACTGCCCCACCCTGCAATTTTCCTTGACCTCCAGTAGGCCTGCCCCACATGTTTCACTGATCCCATCAAGTAAACACAGATCCCCATCCCAGGCCAAGACAAAAACACTGGCTTTCTCGGACAGATGTCAGGAGGGGGTCTGGGCCAGCCTGCCAGCCTCTCCTTCCCCACCCTTTGCTCTTCCAGCCTGTGGGAATACCCGCTCTGCCTCCCTGTCCACTCAGCCTGGCTGGGGGCCCAGAATCGGAACTGGTCCAGGAGCCTCCTGGAGAGTGTCTGTGTCTTCGGAATGCTGGCCCCCACCCTCGCTGGCCCTTCCTTTTTATCCCACAATGCACTGGGCTGGGCTGCAGGCCAAGGGGCTCACAGTCTTGGAGTGGGGCCCTTCCTCTGCAGGTGGGGAGCAGACAGCCCCCTGCCCTGGCCAAGAACTCTGCAAAGTCCCAAGCATGAGCTCATGTGGCCGGAATGCCGCTTGCTTTACTGAAAAAAGGTTTGTACCAAAGAAAGGTGACAACCCAAATGAAAAGCCTCCTCCTGCCACCCTTAAACCCCAGGATCCCCTCTCTCTGTGCCTCTGCAACCACTGCTGTCCTCACTTCTTGCCCTCCTAGTAACCTTGCCCCTCACTATGCATCTCGCCCCTGATCTGAAATGCGAGTATTTCCTTCCTCTGGGACAAGACTCCCTGCCTCACCTCTGTCCTTGGCAGGCTTCCTGGGGCAGGGGCCCATAAGTGGGAAAAGGCCCCTCTGGGATCCCCTCCTGGTCATAGCCCAGGCCAGACGAAGAAGGTGACCCTAGGGTGTGCCCCACCTTGCCCTCTGCTGGTGATGTCCAGGAAAACTATCTCAAAGCTCAGGCCAGTGCCATGCTTGGCCACTTGTATGGGGGCCCTGAGGGTCTGGGGGACCCAGTGAGGAGGGCTCTAGGTCGGGAGCTGTTGGCCTAGGGGAGCCTCCCAGCCTTCATGGCAGTGCTCTCCTGCCTTCCACAGCTGAGACCGTGGTTGTCCTTTCTTGTCTGAAAATTCGGGATTAAGAGGGCTCTGTAGGTCAATGGTTTGAAGTCTTTCAGACCCCAGTGGGTCTCAGATTGCGAGGCCAAAGAGCCGTGATCGTGAGCAATTTCTTCAATCTGAGCTTTACTTTGCCCCTCTGTGAAATGGGCACACTGAGAAGGTACTGGCCTCCTAGTTTGCAGTACAGCTTTGTCACACATGCAGATGGGGACCTGATTATTCTGGAAGTGTGTGATTTGGGGGCCACCAAGAGAATTACCACTGCCCCCTGGACAAAAGTGGAGCCTGCACGAGCCAGCGAGGCTGGAGTTTCAAGCTTCTCAATGTCAGGGTCCTGGAGGGGACAGCAGTGTGTCCACAGGGTCACATGTTCTGGTAAACTTTGCAAGAGGAAGATTTTAATGTTTGCTTAAAGAGGCCCCTGAAAAGTTTCACGCCTCGCAAACTCTGGCCCCACCTCTGCCTGATGGGATGGGGGGTTCTAGAAAGGGAGAGAAAGGGGAGGAAGCCTGAAAATTACTTCCATGTGTGCAGGCTCATGCAATCTCCATGTCACCCTGCCCCTGCCTGCCAACCCTTTGAGGAGGAGCCTAAAAGACGGGGTAGGAGGGATCTACAGACCCCAGCAAAACTGCCACAATAAAATTTGGAGAGAGGCAAAGGGGCTGGAAACCCTGGGCCCCCCCAGAGGAAGGGATGACACAGCACTGACCAGCTTCTCCAGGGCAATCATGCGCCAGGGTGGTGCATCCAGCACCCAGTGAGGGGTGACTGGCTCTCCAGAGGTGTGTCCTGGGGTGAGAAGAGAGCACAAGTGAGGGGGACCTGAGGAACAGTGGGCAGTGGGGACAACAGAGGGATGGGGTTAGAGGATGTCAACAGGGAAGACCGTCCATCTTTCACACTCAAGGGTTTAGCCTGGAGGAGGGTGAGCACCCATGGGACATCCTTGGAACTGAGGAGCATCCAAAGAGGTGGCAGAAGAGGACAAAGGAGCCTGGGAAGGGCAGTTCAGCTGGGGAAGAGGGACTTCCACTGACCTTGGGAAGAGGGCCTGGGGTCAAAGGTCACAAGGAAGAGACCGAGGCCCCCAGTGCAGCAGGGGAGGGAAGGGGGAAGCAGAGTTTGGTATTTTTAGACGAGGCAGCAGATGCCTTTAGTGTGAGAGATCTGTGAAGAGGATGCCCGTGTCTCCACCAGCCTCTGAGAAAAACAACAGCTACATGTTGTATTGGGAAGCCCACCTTGCTCCCCCGAGGGCTTCATGCTAGTCGCGGGGCTTCCAAGGACCCTCCCGTCTTCAAGGGAGGGGTCCTGGGGGACAAAGCCTCAATGCTGCCAGACTGGGTGTGCTTAAGGGGGCGCCAGGAAGAATACCAGAGCCAAGCATTACTCAGAGGCAGCTGGAATGCTCCCCTGGAATGCTCCAGCCCCGCCCCCAGGGCCCCAGTAACTCTCAGGACACCCGCCCTGAGCCAGACCCCAGGCAGCCCAGAGCCAGTGGGCAGCCACCCCCCCCTACCCCCCCAAACCCCCAGTCCCCGCAATCTGTCCCCCGGGAAGCCCAGCTCCCAGAACTGACAGCTCCCCAACCCCCACCGAGCCCTGGCCCCAGTCCTAACCTGGCGGAGACGCTGCCTGTGGAAGTGGCTCAGCATCTGCCAGGCTACCCCCAACTCCTTTCTCCACCTCCATCTCCTGCCCGCTAAACCCCATCTTCAAAGACTTGGAATAACAATGGCTCCAGGATTCTCCTTCCCCCCAAAAGCCCTCCCTGATTGGATGAGTGAGTTGCCATCAGGCAGTTTGGGGGGTGGGGCACTTGGCCTTGGAATGGAAGCTAAGGGGCCAGTGTGAGGAGGGGTCTGAGTGCTCCTGGGGAGCACGGGAAGGGTCTGTCTCCCAGCCAAAGAGGACCTAACTGGATGTGGAGAACCAGTTCTTGCTGGGCCCAGCCCTGCCAAGGTAGAGAGGGGAGGGTGTCCCTGTGTGCATATGTGGGCGTGGTTTGGGGGTTCTTCTCATGGCCCTGCACACACACACACACACACACACACATACACACTGGCCACTGGTACCTTGAGGAGGGAGGAAGACAGAGGTGGAGCTGTGGCAACTAGGCGGATGGGACTGGAAACTGGGGGAGCCAGTGTGATGTTGGGGAGTCCCTCTCCACTCTCCCTAGAGATCAAATCACCCTCCCCTGACCCCAGGCTGAGAAGGAGGAAGCAGCAGAATGTCTGGGGACCATCCTCAAGGGCCAGAGAGCTGTCCTCCCTGCCCATGGCAGCTCCAGAACAGAGTAGGACCCTATCCCTGTTGGGTCCCCCCATCCCCAGGCTGCCAAGCCCAGTCTTCCCAGCCTCATCCCTGGTCACCCTCCCTGTCCCCGCATCAGGCACATGAGGTATAGGACTTGGCCAGTCTTCCCACCCACTCAGAGAGGGTGGTTACCAGCGCCTTGTCACAGAGGGTTTGGAGAGGTTACACTGGGAAGAGACAGAGTTCAGTCCTCCCCCAGGGCCCTGCTAAACAGCCACAGTGTGTTGGAGGCCTTCCTTCTGTACCTAACCATACACGGCAACAATATAAACAATACACACACTACCCCGCGGTCTTCGGATGACCTTGGGGATGAGCGTAGGTGATCCGTGAGTAGTCTGAGGGCACAGCAGGGACTCCAGGAAGCCAGTGGGTTGGGGGCTTCCCAGAGGAGGAAGGGCCTGTTCAGCCCTAAGGGGTGGATATGCAGGAACATTTCCACTGACAGACGGGGCCTGCGGGTGAATCCAGAGGACAATCCAGGCCCCAGGGTTTGGGGGGCTGGGCAGCTAGCTGCTCACAGGGGAAGGGTCCCTGCCACTCTGCTTTATCCTGAGCACAGTGGAAGCTAGTCAGAGTATACAAGTCTGGGCCCCGAGTTCAAGTGCAGGTGACAGTCCCTGAGTAGGTCCCACGGACACCCTCTCAAACCCTCCCTGTTGCCTGTCCTCCCAGCCGCGCTCCCGAGGTCTCAAACCCATCATCCCCAGGCAGTGACCTCGCCTTCCCCTAAGGGCGCGCTCCCACTCACCGCGAGACACCTCGGCCCCCCACACCGGCCACGATAGCCGCAGGAGCAGCAGCAGCTGCAAGGCCGGCGACCCTTGGGCTCTCCGAGACCCCCGGCCCATAGTTGTGAGCGACCCGTTCTCTGAGCTGCGGCTCTGGCTGCCGGCTCCCGGCTTCCGGCCCCGCCCCGGCTGGATCTCCGCCGACCCACGCCCCGTGCAACCCGCCCGCCGTCTCCGGACCTCCCCTCGCCCCCTTCCAGGCCCGCATCTCTCCTTGCACGCAGCCCAGGTCCCCCGCGCCGTGCCCGCAGCGAAGTCCATCCAGACCCTGGCCGGCAGGACCCAAGGTTGCGCGCCTTGGGAAGCCGGGACACCGCCTGTCCAGAGCGGCCGTCTAGGGGTCAGGGCCGGGCCGGGCGAGGTAGGGGTGGGAATCTGGTCTCGGAGGGCTCCCTCCTCGTGGGGAGACAGGGTGGGGTGGGGTGGAGAACCTCGCGAAGGGCCTTTGAGGGCCATGCGGGGCGGGAGACAGGCCACCTGTTGCTACTCGGCTTTGCCCAGGGAGTGCGCCACCCCTCCACCCGCCACGCACACACACACCTCTGTGTTCTCCTGGGGCGGGCCTTTGTCCTCGCCTTGTCACCAGTCCTGCCCAGAGACGCCCTGGAGGGAACCTGGCTGAAGTGCCCAAGGGGAAAGGATGTGTGGCTGCAGCCCCGAGCCGGTCATTGTGGCCGCCAGCCCCCACCCCGCGGCACTGGCGGCTGGACAGCGGGCAACGAGTGGAGGCCGCGGTCCTGCTGATTCCGTGAGGCCGAATCGCGAAGTGGCCCGACCGGTGAGCGCGTGGGGGCCGGAGCAGCCCCCTGCCCCTGGCCATGACAGGGGGAACACTGCACGAAACCACAGACTCCCAGAAGTGGGGGAATCCTTTAGGCCTCGGTAACATCTGTTTCTTGTTTTAAAGTTTGTTTTTGTACTGAGTAGTAAATTCGGGTAGCGAGTAGCAAATACCGCGATAGAGAGGGATATTAACTTTGAAGCAAATCTGTTTGTTTTTTTATCATTCAGCATGCAGCAGTTTGGTTAGTAAGAGTTCCAACAGCAAGGGAATTCTACGGTCGCCTGATTCAAACATCAACAAGTATGACAAGATGTTTAGGGAATTCAAACATCAAAAGTATGAGGATATTTAGGGGACATTCCTCCCTGTTCTGTCTCCATCCTCTCAGCCCCCATCCCCCAATGGGAAGCCACTACTATTAGCATCTGGCGTGGGCTTTTAGATTATTTTATGACACCTAAGAAAATGCAGACGTATTTTTTTTTTCTAATTAACATTTTTCTACACCTTGATTTTTTTCATATCACTGTATTTAGAGTGGTCTCATGATCACTATTCTTATTATTATTACTACTGTTTTATCATTATTAATTATTATTATCAACTTTATTAAAGTGTAATTTACATACAATAAAATGCACCTATATGACATGTATAGTTAGATGAGTTTTGATAAGTTTATTCAACAGTATTATCCTTTTTTGAATAAATACCTGGGGGATGGGGATTTCAAGGTCATATAGTGCAGGAGTATTTTAGCTTTAATAGATACCACTAAACAGTTTTCCAAAGTTGTCATACATTCTGTGTGATTCCACTTGGTTAAAGTTAAAACCAGGCATATCAAATCTATAGTGTGAGAAGTTAAGAGAGTAGTTACCTTAGGGGGGTTGTGACTGGGAGTGGTCACAAGGGAGACTCTGGGGTGCAGATAATGGTCTGTTTCTTGATCTGGATGCTGGTTACATGAGTGTGTTGATTTTGAAAAGTCAATGAGCTATACACTTCTAGTGTGTGCACTTTTCTGAATGTGTGTTACACTTGAATCCAAAGTTTTTTTGTTTTGTTTTGTGGTTCCCTGACTGGGAATCGAACCCAGACTGTGGTGTTGAGAGCGCCAAAGCCTAGCCGCTACACCACCAGAGAACCCAAAGTTTATTTTAAGTCTTCACAAGCCTTAGACTCCTCTGAGAACCCTTTAATCCCAGGTGGACCTATGTCTCCTTGGTACACAGAAGCAGATAAAGACTCTCAGATTAAATGATCTCAGATCCCCCAGTAGCCACCTGTTCTGTGGCCACCTGTGGCCCTCCCCTTGGGCTCTCTTCCCCAGACAGCCCCAAAACATTGGCTGCATTTGGCTTGCTCTCTTCCTGTCCCATCTCTGGATTTAACCTACACTTTCCACCTCCCACTTGACAAGAATCTAGAAAAATCAGGGCTAAAAGTGCTCACCTACGTTATGCCAAGTATGGTGCTAGTCATGTGGGTAGTGGAGATAAGCAGCCCCCAGAAGCTCAAGGAACAGGAAGGAGCACAAATCACTTGAGCATAAGGTAGTTTGTGGTAAATGCATGTAATTTGCACCTACTGGCCACCTTAATGGGCAGTGTCCCAGAATAAGCCCCTCTCATATTTGAATCCTCTGTGTTCCAACCCAGCAGTTTGGGTTGCAAGAAGGAGACTCACTCCAGTTATGGTATAGGGTGGATATTTATTGGGAGGACATGCTGGACAGTCTCAGACACTAAAAGGAATGGTAGCTGGGACCAGGAAGGGTCCCAGCCACTGCTACATGAAGCTCACCTGGCCTCCAGTTTCTTCCCAATCTGTTAGCCCCTATTCTAACTCCCCATTACTCCCTATGTTTCTCAACTCACATCCCAGAGTGGTAGGCTCTTTGCTCCTCCCCTCATCTGTCACTACCAGGTGGGTCACTAGCCTACCCAAGAACTGGCTCCGCTCAAGCACCGATTCCCCAGAAGGACATTATTCCTTCTTAGTAACCCTCATTCATCTTAACAGCCCCTGGTGCATGAGCCTCCAGGAAGAGAAGACCTCACCAGATCACGGAGAGAACACACCTGGAGCCAAAACAACGATGCTAATGACATTGTGACAGTTCCGCACACTTCCTGGGGGGGGGGGGAGGGGGTAGTAATGAGGGCACCTCTTCTTCCAGAGGTCAGATCTGGCATAAGATGCCTGCTCAGGCAATTCCACTGCCTGATATACCCTCTCCCCAGAGACCACCAAATCTTTTTGTCCTCGGTCTTAATGTGTGGGAGAGACTACTTCCTCCAGGAAGCCCATAACCAGGGCGTGCCAGTCAACAGATGGGCCCTGAGACAGAACATGGCCTGCTAGCAGCATTTCCATCAATGTCAAAAATCTCAGGGATGAGTCCATAGTTGGGAGTCCTTTGGAAATAGAATAAAAACTACATTTCTCAGAATCCGTTGCAGCTCTGGAGTGGCTATGTGACTAAACTCTGGCCAATGGGCAGTGAATGGATATGACATGTGTGACTTCCACACTTTTTCTGGAGGAAGTGTGAACACAGTGGAGTCATTGTGAATCTCACAATCAAAGGCAACATTTTAGAATGGAGAAAAATAAGATAGAAGGATCCAGAACTCCAACACCTTAAACCACTGTAACACACAGGCTAGTATGGGAGAGAAAAGTAAAATTTTCTCATGTTGAAGTTACTGTATGTGGTCTCTTGTTAGAGCAGCCTGACTTATATTCTAGCTGGTACAGAGAGTGCCTAGGCAAGCCTGTGAGGATGTAGAAGCTCCTCTTCTAGTCCATCCAGAAAGTCCGGGGTTGGAGGAGAAAGAGGCAGTGCATTGGAAGACAAATGAAGGGCTGGAACCCAGAGGAAAGAAAGAAGTGGACAATGTGATCAACTCATTTCTCTTCAGCATCCCCCAGGGTCAATACCCTCCTGGGTAGATTGGGGTTCACCCCTCCTACCACCCATTTTTTTCTTGGGGGCAAGAGGTTTAGAACCGGGTCATAGAAGGTCAGCTGTCACAGTGCTGTTTTCATGGAAGGAGGCAGGATCCAACGCTTCCTCATGTACGAGGGCCAAGTCATCACAGGTTCCGTTGACCTCCTCCTCCTGAGGGTAGGCAATGCCAGAGGTCACCCAGCTCAGAGGCAGAGCTCAGGATCTGATCTGGCTATGTCAGGATCAATGAGCTTTCCAAAGAGAAAACCCTGGTCACAGGAGGACTCTGGGAGTAGTCATCACCTGATCCCTAACTCTGGAGGGCAGTCCCCTAGTCCCCTAGCCCTGGGTAGGGGTCCCAAGGGGTTGATGAGAATGTGCATGGGTGGAAACACCGGCCCACCACATGGATTATCTGTAGAAGGGGGCACATCATGGGGGAGGAGAAACTGACTTTCACCCTTGTCCAGGGGATGGGCAGACTCAGGAATGGGAAAGACAGATCCCAAAACACAGATGGGGTCCTGGGTTCCAAGATTTGTCTTGGGAATAGAGGCAGTTGTTGCTGAGTTCAGAATGTCTGCCCCAGTCATCCGGCCAGCCACATAGCCAACATACGCCTTCTCTCTGTCCCAGTCTGAATGTGGGTCCCCTCTCTTCTCAAGGGGCCCTGGCTCTCTCTATTTTCTCCCCAATCTCCCTCTAGCCCCAGGCACCAGGCTATAAAAGAGAGCAGCCTGTAGGGGTAGCTAGGACATTTTGTCTGTGAGTGCCCGTATGGGGGATAGATACCTGCATGGTGGCCTTCCGAGAAACCATCTCCACAGAATGCTCATCCAGACTTAGCTTATGGAAACACCTCCTGCAAAGGCAAGAGTGGACTCAGAGAGCCTCTCCCCGCCTGCCTGCCCCATTCCCGTCCCCCGCCCCACATGCCTGCCCCCAGATGGCTCACTGCACTGAGCAGTGGAGCACATTGTGGGGTGTGGGGTACCTTATCTTTCTTCCTCCCCAGCCCTTTCTTCAGCACAGACAGGTGAGAGATAAGGAAAGAAGAAAACTATAGCCATATGGATTTAGAGAAGGTTCTAGGAGGGATTCCCAAACTTGGAACGTGAGGAGGGAGGGGACAGGCTAGGACGTATGGAGCCCGTGAAGTTGGTAGGAGGCACTTGGAACGTTGGGGGTAAAGGGAGGAGGATGAGGTGGCTCCACCCACCCTCCAGCTCTGGACCCACCTCCAGGTATAGCAGGCCCCCAGGCCCAAGAGGAGGAAGAAGAGGCTCGCCAGCAGCCCTAGGACCCAGAGTAGTTTCTGGAACAAATGCAGGCGGTGCAAAGCTGGAACACAGAACACAGGGGACAACTTAGGGGGCAGCTGTGGCTCCAGGCCTCCAATGCTCTCTCCCAGGGTGACCCACACCCCACCCAAGATGAAACTTTCTAACGTTCACTTTACGTCAGGAGCTTCCCCATGCAAAGGAGCTTCCAGCAACCAGTCTAGACTAGACAGACGAGAGACAAGCTGATTGCCGCTGAAGAGATTCAGGGAAGACCTCAGAAGGAAGCCTCTGGACCTGAGAGGTGGGCCTTACGCAGAGCAGCCCGGGAGATGGAGCCCTCCCTCACCTCTGGTTCCAAAGTAGGTGGAGGCAGAGGCAGAGCCCAGAGCATTGGAGGCAGAGCACACGTATTCCCCTTGGTCACTGGGCCTCAGCTCCTCAATGTCCACCCTCAAGGCATTGGGGGTGGCTGAGACGTGGATGCGCGGCTCAGCTGGAGTGCCTCGGAGCTGGCTGGAGGCCACTAGCCGACTGCCAAGGTAGAGGGTCAGGCTGGCTAAGGGCTCGCTGTCCACTCGGCAGTCCAGGATGCCCTGGGTGCCACCCTCAGGTTCCACAAAGACCGTCATGGTGGGAATCTTGGGAGGGTCTGTAGGAAGATAGGGAGTGTGGTAATTGTGGAAAACAGTCACAAATTACTCCCCTCCCTGTCCCCATGCAAGGTGACTTTGCTGCCCCTCCCATTAAGACCTTATTTCCTTACTCCTTGAATCTGTTGACTCACTTCTATGAGAAGTAGAAGTGACATTGCTTGACTTTAACGCTAGACCTCAAGAGTACTCGCAGCTTCTGCTCTCCTTGGAATACAACCATGTAGGAAGCCCAGGCCAGCCTGCTGGACACATGTGGCCCAGCCCACAGCCAGCCCCCACCACCAGCCACGAAGGTGAAGCTATCCTAGACCATCTAGCCTTACTTCAGCCACTGGACAACTACAGCCACGTAAGGTGAGACCAACAGAAGAACTGCCCAGCTGAGCCCAGCCCAAATTTCTGACCCACAGAACTGTGAGCAAATAAAACGGCTGTTATTTTAAGTGCTAAGTTTTGGGGTGCCTTGTTACACAGCAATACAGCATGGGGCCATAGTGAAAAATGGAGTAGAGGACCAAGACTGGAAGCCTATCGGGTGTCAGGCACGCTGCGTGCTCCATCTTCTGTACGACTCAAAGGTAAGGGGACTGACACTTTGCAGATAAGGAAACCAAGGCAAGAATGCACAAGATCACACAACCAGTCAGTGGGAGTCTTCCAACCCAGGACTCCATATCTGTGAAGTCTTTGCTCATTGCAGACAGAAGAGGAGGAAGACGTGGGGTGAGGTGAGACGTGGGGAGATTGAGGTTGGGGTGGGGGTGTCACTCACAGAGCACACGGAGCATGACTGGAGCAGAGATAGTGGCCCCAGTGGGGAGCTCAGCCCGGCAGTGGTACACTCCAGCTTGGGCACGGGCCACATGGAAGAAGGCAAGGGTGGGCACAGATTCTGAATGAAGTTGGCGGCCATTCCAGAACCAAGTGAAAGTGGAGTTGCCCATGAGCCTGGGGCTACCAGGAAGGTGACAACTCAGGTTCAACGCTTCACCTTCAGGCACATCCAGGCCTGGCTGGGCCACCACACGAACACCTGCAGGCCGAGGACCAGGAGGTGGTTGGGGAATTGCAAGCCTTTGGGAGCTAGAGCCTATGGGTGAGATCTGAGTGGGATCTGAGAGGCCTCAGTGCATTATGGGAAGTTCTGATCTGACTTGAGAACTGGGCCCGAAGATGGGACTGTGTCTCCCCCATCAGACTGAGATCTCTGAGAAGAAGGCTCTCTCTCTCATCCTTGCATTGGGGACCTCTAGGGCAGGACTGTCTCCCTCTTTGATCAAACCAGCTTTCTGATGGGTAAGGTTGTGTCCTGCAGTCAGATTGGACTCCCCAAGGGTGGGCTCCATGAGGGTAGGTTGCTGTCCCTCTTCTCACCCCAGGCTTCCCTAGGACAGGTCTCTGCACCACCCCCAGGCCGGACTCTGTGAGGGCAGGGCTGTCTCCCCTGCACCCAAGCTCCTCTTAGGCATTGCTATACCTCTGCCCATGTAGGGAGCTCTCCAAGAGCAAGGTGGTTTCTCCCCCTCAGGCTGGGCAACCCCCTCCAATGGGAGCTGTTTCTCTTCCATCAGACTAGGCAGGGCTATATCTACCCATTAAGGCCAGCCAACCCCTCTCCACATGGACTCCAAACCCACAGCACCTTGGCCCCTCCCCCTCGCACACTCACCTTCTACCTGTAGCTGCCCCGTGGTGCTGACTGAGCCCAGAAAGTTGTGGGCCGTGCAGACGTAGGTGTCCTCATCACCCAAGGGCACATCTTGCACCTGCAGCCGCAGGGAGTTGCGGGCCACCTGGACATGGCCTGCCCCTGCTGCCAAGCCATGGACCCCATGACTGGTGGCCAGCACCTTGCCATCACGGGACAGGGTCAGCTCAGCAGGTGGCTCGCTGTCCACAGTGCACTGCACCACAGCCATGGGGCTGGTCCTTGAGTCCCAGAAGGTGGACAGGACAGCATCCTGAGGGGCATCTGAAGTGGGGCAGGGCACAGTTGGGGGCCTTGCTTGGAAACCGTATACTGTACATTGTCCACCCTCCTGGCATTGGCGAGGCTGAAGCCTCTGGACAAAAGTGCCTTCTTCTCAGGAGCCCCGTGGGCACATTCCTCCAGGCTGGGTTCCCAGGGACCTAGGGCCTCTTTCCTCGTCAACTATGTCCTTCTTTCCCCATCACCTCTGTCCTTCTTTCCCCACGTGCCCATTCCTAGGCCCACTGCAGTCCTGTACCCGTCCCCACTGGGGCCTGGAAGCACCCTCCACCACCCTAGGCACCCCCAGTCAAAGACCCCTGCTCACATAGAACTTGCAGGGCCACAGGCTGGGAGCTGCGTGTGCCCTGGGCATCCTGGACCTGGCAGGAGTAGGCACCCGCATGAGCCCGTGTAGCCACTGCGAATGAGAGGGAGGCAGCTGCCCCTTCCTGAAGCCAACGGCTGTTGTGGTACCAGGTATAGAGGGTGGGTGGGCTGGCAGCAGGGTCTTCACAGGTCACTGTGATGGAGGTCCCCGTGGGCACGGAAGCTGACGGAGACAGGGTCACCTGCACACCTGTCCCAAGGAGACCAGGGTCAACTGGGCCCAGCCAGGCACCATAACTGATCCCACCCCTGGTAGCCTTGATTTGGGCCCTGCCTCACCTTCTAGCCGCAATTCCAGAGATGTGTTGGCCTGGCCCAGAGGACTGTGGGCCGAGCAGCTATAGAGACCCTCGTCTCTGGGCCGGGGTTCCCATAGCTCTAGGCGCAGGGTGTTGGGCACAGAGGCTGCGGTCGAGGAGGCCAGGAGGCGGTCAGCACGGCTGAGGACCAGCTGGGCGGGTGGGCGGCTGTCCACAGTGCACAGTAGCAAGGCCAGCTGCCCGCCACGGCTCTCCAGGAGGTAGGTCAGGCGTAGGTTGCGGGGTGCATCTACAGGAAACCAAAGGTGTGGAAGGAGTTCTGAGACCACAGCCATGAGGAAGCCACTTTGTGGGTGACATTCAAACCAAGGAGGCCCTGGCTCCACACCCCAAGGGCCCCCACTTGCCCAGTCTGAGACACTGCTGCTCTGCCTGGAGAAGACCTAGTCCCCTAGCACCCCCCACCTCTAATGCTCCTTGTGCAGTGCTCCCTCTGCTGGATGAGTTCCTGTACTGACTTCCCAGGGTGAGACACCTGTGGGGCTCGGGCCATGCCCTGATCCTGCTAAGTTTCTGTCATTCCTTCCAGCTCCACCCCGCAGCCAACCACACTCACAGAGCACATCCAGGATGACAGGTGTGGAGAGGCGGGGTGGCTGGTCAGGGGTCACCACACCACAGCGGTAGGAGGCAGCATCTGTGACCGTGACATTGGGCAGGGGGATGGAGCGGGCTCCTGGGCGCTGCTGCCCATCCTGGTACCACATGTAGGTGAGCTGGGCCAAGTGGGTGCTCCACACAAGGCAAGTCAGGTTCACCAGCTGCCCCTCCTGCACAGTGGCCTTGGGCCACACCTGCACACTCACAGCTGGGAAGAGAAGGAGACATGAGGACACCAGTGAGGGTCGTGAGGCTGTGTAAAGCAAGTCATTGTCTCCATGAGGGAGGGAAGGCCGTTCGCTCTGGAAGGCACAGGTGGCCCACCTGTAAATGGGGCTCAGAGGTGGCGCTTGGGGAAGAGCTCATTATCTCTCAGGTGGTCCCAACCCTCCCTGTTGCTAGTGGAGGGCACATGGCTTCCCTGGCCCTGCTGTGGTTTCTCCTTGAGCTCCCACTTTCTGATTAGTTTTATCTACTGGGCATCCATCTGTCTTAAAATTCTGTTTTTAAAAAAGATTCTTCCACAAAACTCAATTTTGGAGACTGCTGCCCTTTAGAAGGGTGGATATGGAGACTGTCCTTAAGTTCCGCCCTCTTGCTTGTGCCCCAGGCTTCCAGAACCCTCTCCAACCTCCTTTCCTCTTAAGAGAGGGCCGCCCATGAACATACTCACACCCCCACACTGACCCTGGGCATCAAAACTGGCTGAGGCCGAGGTCTGGCCCAGGGTGTTGGTGGCCTCACAGGTGTAGACACCCTCATCCTCCAGCACTGCATGATGGATCTCCAGGCGCAGCGTGTTGGGGGCCACAGCCACCTGTAGCCGGGGAGAGCTGCCTGCAAGTTCCCCTACACCTCGTAGGGTAGAGGCCACAAGGCGGTCCCCATGGAGCAGTCGTAGCTGGGCCGGGGGGTCACTGTTCACACGGCACAGGATGAGGCCCAGGCGCTCGTGACCGTTGTCCATCAGAGTGGTGAGCGTGGCCTGGCGTGGGGAGTCTGCACAAGGCAGGGAGTGGTCAGGGTCTGGTCAAGTGGTCCCTCATCTAAGGCTGTCTCATGGAGGCAGAGCCCAAGACCAGGGACTCAGCATCCTCTGCCCCAGCCATGCCCTTATTTCCTTTACCCTCCAAGAAACATGCGTGGGTTGAAAGTGCTTACAAGACACGTGGAGGCTGACAGGGGCAGCCAGGCTTGTGGTGGTTGAGCCTGGGGCCTGGGCTTGGCAATGGTAGGCCCCAGCTTGGCTCAAAGTTATGGCTGCAAAATGGAGTGTCGCTGAGGTCGACTCCTGGAGGGGTTGGCCATCCCGATACCAGCGGTATGAGGTCCCCTCCAGGGCCTCTGTGGGTACCTTGCAGCTCATGACCACGGCCTGACCCTCTTGGAGCTCGGGTGATGGTGACACCTGGACCCAGGCTCCTGCAGGAAGAAACCAATAGCAAGTGAGGGCCCTCTGCCATACCCTCTCACAGGCTGGGACTGGGTGTGTATCCACCCTAGAGCTACATGACCCCAACCCTATGTCTTGCAGCTACAGCTCCCCCATCTGTCCCACTGTGGACTTCAACTCCATGCCTCGACCTCTCCCATTTTCAACTACCTGGCAAGGGTCTGTCTTGGCATTTGCTGCTCACCACCTTGAGTTATGACTCTGCTCTGCCAATTATCACCTCTCGCCTACCAGAAGGTGAGCCTCTCGAGGGCCTGACTTGTATGATTTGCAACCCAGTGCAAGGCACAGCGCCTGTGCGTGTTGGCTCTTGACAACTGTTGGTTTGACCCTATAAAGCACTAAAATAGAAGGGACTTAGGTCATAACAAGGGCTATTGTCCTGATCATGAGCTGGACTCAGCATGGGGAACCGAGGGCTTGGAAGAGGAAGTGAGCAGCTGTGTGATCTTGAGTTCTCTCCAACCCTCTCCAGCCCAGCTTTGCATCCAGGCTCCAGGTCATGAGAACCCAAAAACTGGGGACTGGGCAGAGGGCAGTCCCTAGTTGCCCCTGGGTCTGAGGCAGGACGAGACCAGGATGGGGCCAGTGAGGAGGGACAGCTGGAGTGGTGATTGAGAACACAGGTGGTATCTGGGACCAGAACCAAATTAGTCCCAAGCCTAGCAGGGCTACCTGCTAGTCATGTGATCATGGGCAAGCTCTGACCCTCAAGTTCTCTGCCTGAAAAGTTGGTATGATAAATAAGAAAAGATATATGGAACCAAGGCCCAAGGAAAATGTCCAAAAATTGATGTTTGCCATCGTGGGAGAAAAACTGTGCTTTTTCTTGGCTGTTGCAGCATTATGGGTATTAACTTTCCTTTTTCTTGGCTTTCATGTAGGGAGGATTTTTATGGAAGAATATATACATGTAGGACTATGTATATTAATGAAGAATATGACTATATTCTTATATATGTGTATTATACATATGGATATATGTGTGTACATACATACATTCACATACATATATTATACATGTGTATGCATAATTTATACATGTCAAGTTTTGTACGAGAGTTATTATCTAACAAAATTATATTATTGCAGTTGTCAAATTGCTCCCACCAAGTAAGCTGCCTTGTGCAGATGCCACTGCCCCCTCGTGGCTGCCATAGTTATTACAGGTGAAAATATCTCAGTTGGTTCTCAACCTTCCTAATGCCACGACCCTTTAATACAGTTCCTCATAGTGTGGTGACCCCCAGAACATTATTTTCGTTGCTGCTTCATAACTGTCATGTTGCTACTGTTATGAATCGTAATGTAAATATCTGATACGTGTTTTCCGATGGTCTCAGGCGACCCCTGTGAAAGGGTCGTTCAACCCCCAAAGGGTTCTGTGTCTGGGACAGACACCCACAGGTTGAGAACCGCTAATCTAACTGGAAACAAAGGAAGGCCTCCTGAGGCTGGTTGGAAACTATCCCCAAACTAAAAAACCCCTCTCATTTCTTCGCAAAATCCGTAAGACCCAACCCCAAACCTCGCTGTAGTGGCCCCCAGGGCATCTGGACCCACTACATCTTCAGAGACCTGACACTTACCTTGGACCTGGAAAAAAAGGGAGGTGTTGGCTGATCCTAGGACATTTGTGGCCTCACAGAGGTAGCTGCCAGAGTCCCCAAGGCTCAGGTCTCGGACTTCTAAATGCAAGGAGTTGGCCATGGCTTTAGCCTGGAGACGGCCATGGGATGGGAGCAGGGGCCCCATGCTGCTGGCCAGGAGGTGGTCCCCATGGAACAGGGCCAACTGGGCCAGGGGACTGCTGTCCACAGTGCAGATAAACACAGCCATGTGGCCCTGGCTCACGTCCAGGAGGGCTGACAGTTTTGGAGGGTCTGGGGGATCTGCAGGAACAGAGGAAGCTCAGGTCACCCCCAGCCCAGTTCATTACATTCCAGCTGCCCCACTATGTCCCATTCCCCCTCCACACACAGCCCAAGCCCGCCCTTTCCCATGCTCACGCCATTTGCTTGTCTCCCCAAACTCAACCCCAGCCTGGTTGCTCCCACTGGTACCACCCCCTCAAGCCTCCCAGTGCCCCATGCTGCCCTTGCCCATCACCCACAGAGCACACTCAGGACCACGGGGGTGGAGAGCTGGGCACCAGCCTCGGAAAGGATGCGGCAGGCATAGAGGGCAGCATCTGTTCTGGACACAGGCAGCAGCGTCATGGTCTCCAGGGGCCCCTGGGCCCACAGTGCCCCATTCCGGAACCAGGAGAAGTTAGCAGGGCCACCGCTGGCTTCCCGGCTCACGTTGCAAGTCAGGATGGCTCCAGTGCCCTCCGTCAGCGTGTGTGATGGTGTGACGATCAGGACAGTGGCTGGAGAGCAGGCAGCACACGCTCACTAGAGACAGGCCTCACCTTGACTGCTTCCTCTCCCCGCCCCCCCCCCACATCCCGTGGGCCAGTGGGCCAGCCTCCCAGCCTGGAGGGGACAGGAAGGAGACCCGTTGAAATGCCCACTCAATGGGGAAGGGAAGAGAACTCCCATTGCTGAACGAGGCGGTTTTACTGGATATATCCTCCTTCAGCAGGGGGGTTGCACAGGAATAGGGTCCTGACCACTGGCCCCTGACCCTATGCCACCATTCCCTGCTCCGACTCACCCTGGGCGTCAAAGGTCACTGAGGAGGAGGCATTGCCCAGGGAGTTGCTGGCCTCGCACAGGTACACACCCTCGTCCTCCAACACCGGGTCTTGAATCTCCACACGCAGCTGGTTGGGGGCTCTTTTGACCTTTGTGCGGTGGGAACAGCCCCCACAGGCGGAGCAGCCTCCTGCGGGCATGGAAGAGGCTACTACACGGTCCCTGTGGAGCAGCCGCAGATGGGCCGGGGGGTCGCTGTCCACACGGCACTCGAGGAAGCCTCGACGGCCAGTCCCAGCTCCTGCAGCACCGAGATCCAGCCGGGCGGTGAGCGTGGGCTGGCGTGGGGCGTCTGTAGGGAGGAAGAGCATGGGCTCCAACCCACAGCCTCTGCCAGGGCCTCACGGGCCCATTTAAAGCTGGCTAGGCTCCCAGAAAACACTGGACAAAAGTATGTGCCCAGAGCTGCTGTGGACAGCTGCGTACACTGCACAAGGACGACTAGATCAGGGTGAGAGGAATTCAGCCCAGACAGCTTGTGCTAAGTTACGTCCTAGTGCCCGACTGGGTCTTCCCAGAGGAAGGCGCACTGTTTTCTAGCTTGGTCAAACGTGAGATGTGTGCTAGCAGTCGCCGACGTGATTGCCAAGGGCTCTGAAGCAGGGCTCCCGCGTAGCCATCTCCACGCGTCTTGCTCTCTGCTCCCTCTCCGCATCCCGTCCCTTCCCCCAAGACCCTCCCTGCCTCTTATCGCTGATCTCCGAGTCAGCTCCTGTGGTAATAGATAATGCCTAAAATGCCCTCTTTTCTAGAGGCTTCTGGAGATGGATGGTCAAAGACAGCCGTCAGCCACGGCCCCCATGTGCTCTCCCCCGGGCACTAGAAACCCCCTGAAAGGCTCTTCCTGGAAGTCCCATGTTGCTCCTACACACGTCAGGGGAGGCTTTCTGGAAGCAAAGTGTGCCCTGAACACTGGTCGGCCCCTTGGGCTAATATGGAGCATCCCCCTCTGATGGGACACAGCTCCTCTGTTGAGAGGTTCTGCCTTTGTGTCTCTGGGAGCCTGTGAGGGCACAGCTATGGGCCATGTGCACATATATATTAGGAGTATGGTGTCCATGGCCCAGCCCAGGAGGATGCAGCTTGGCCATGATGCCCATGATAGGTTTGAGGCTGAGGGCTAGGATTGGATGGTGGGACAGGGGAGGTAGAGAATTCCTCAGCGTTGTTCCCCAAATTTCAGCCCTGACTGGGGAGATCCATGGTGCCCTGGCCTGCAGATACCCTCCTGATCTAGACCTGGGCAGGATAGGGTCAGCAGGGCCTGGGGGAGGCAAGGGTGGCTGGTGGACCCCAGTGGACTGATCTTCCCAAGGCAGACAAGGACCAGTGGGGAGGCTGCTCACAGAGCACAGTGAGGACGGCAGGCGAGGAGGGCCCACTGGCACTGTGGCCATCCTGGGCCCGGCAGTGGTAGGAGCCAGCATCGGTGCTGCTGGCTGCAGGGAGCAGGAGGCTGCTGCTGGGACCTTCGAGAAGCAGGGCTCCGTTCAGGTACCAGGAGAAGCGGGTGTCAGGCGTCGGGCTCAGGCCACTCCTGCAGCTCAGTGTCACCGCCTGCCCTTCTGTCACCTCTGCTGCTGGGCTGATGAGGAGACGGGCCGCTGGCAGAAGAGGGAGAAAGCGGGGCTCAGCTCCCCTGCACATCCGTAGCTCCCTGCCACTCAGCCTTTCCCCACATGATTGTAGGTAGGTCTGGGCTGTGTTCCAGCAGCTCTGTGACTCTTGATGATCAGGAGGGTTTGGCCTTGAATGCCAATTCTGATCTATTGATAGTAACTGGCTGCCATGTGGTTGAGAGGGATTGTGAACCAGAACCCAGGCTTGTGTCAAAACCTGACTCGATCCATTAGCTGTGTCTGCCACCGTCTCAGAAGGACGGAAGGGCAGCATATGCGCCAAGAGTTGGAAGACCCTACTTCTCTATTGTGCCTCCTGCGTCGGACTCTTAGCACGGAGCATGCCCAAACGTTTAATAAATAAAAAAGCAAATGAATGTTTATGAAAGACCATCTAAGTTCAGAGTCAGAATGAATACAAATGGAATAATGCAACCTGCTACGTTTCCCTTTTTGCCTTGACTTCCAGGAACCTCCCAGTTTGGGATGACTGTATCTAACCCAAGTTTTTTATTGGCCAGCTAGCTCCTCTGTTGGGCTCTCTGGACTCTTAGGAGGAAGAGTCCAGAGCAGGCCTCCTCCTCGGCGTCCCCACACCAGTCCCCTGTGGTCATCTTACCATTGGCATGGAAGTCCAGGGTGGAGGACGCATTCCCATAGCTGTTGGTGGCTGTGCACGTGTACGCCCCACTGTCAGCTATCTCCAAGTCTCGGATCTCCAGGCGCAGGAAGTTGGGGGCATAGGAGGCCCTGAAGCGTGGGCTGTGATCTCCCTCACCAAGGGTGGAGGCCAGGACAAGTTCTCCATGTGACAGCACCAGGGTGGCCGTGGGCTCGCTGACCACAGAGCAGTGTAGGATGCCCACCAGCCCCCCCTGCGTCTCCAGGAAGGCAGTTAGGTCTGGGGCGAGGGGCGGATCTGTGTGGAAAAGGGCCTGTCACCCTCAGACAGTGGCACTCCCTGGATCCCCCTTTATAGCCCCTGACCCCTGCACCCCCTTTGTCCCATAATGCCCCAGGAGAGAGGGTGACCCCAGCAGCTCCTGTGTGTGCTGAATATACTTTTGTCCCTGGGCTGGGCAAATCATACTGTCACCCCAGTCATCCTTGTGAAAACCCTACAGGTCGGGGTCATGGACCCTACTTTAAAGATGGGAAAACTGGCAAAGGGATCTAGTAGTGAACAACACCCCAAGTAGGTGATCAAAGTGAACACTACCAGCAGGGGGCCACACAGACATAACGTGCCTCCTGACGTGATGTAGCATCACGTCTTGGTGTTCCTGCCCAAGTGCCCAGGCTCAGTCTACTCAAAGCAGCGAACGCAAACTGAGGGACACCCGCATGACAACTGGCCTGTACTCCTCAAGTTTCAATGTCAAGAAAGAAAGGAAAAGACTGAGAGACTGTCCCAGATTAAGGGAGAATAAAGAGACGTGACGACTGAATGCAACACCGGATCCCAGACTGGGTCCTGGACCAGAAAAAATAGTTGCTATAAAGGATAATAGTGGGTCAACTGGTAAATTTAGATATCTTAGATAACAGTCTCATATCAATATTAAATTTCCTGACTGTGATCACTGCATTGCAGTTATGTATGAGAATGACTTTAGAAAACACATGCTGAAGAACTAAGGGGTAAAAAGACATCATGTCTGCAACTTTAGGAATATAAATTCATAGATAGAGAATGTAGATGGATAACATGT